>JAODAL010009419.1:0-111005 GCA_025379985.1 Phyllomedusa bahiana | reverse complement strand
TTAAAAAAGGATAACAAATATTTTTTTTTTTCCTTATGTTTTAAAGAAAATTTGTTTTTTATTTCACTATTCTTATGAAACCATATCCTGATTTTTTTTTCCACATACATTTATTTAATTCCTGGAACTACAATAAATTCTTGGATACATTAAACAAGTAACTAGTCAATGAAAATAAATTCAGTAATGAGCCGTGTCCCTCGCCCGGCCCTGGTGCTCGACCATTCTTTTTTGTTTTTTACCTGTTTATTATGTTTCATATTTGTTTTATTTCATATCTTTTTTACCTAATTGCATTTACAATATCCCCGAGAAACTCTTCTGCGCCGGCAGCTGCGGCCTTATTTGAATTTCCATGCGATCATTCTGCCATTACTATTCGACTTCCATAGTTACTTTATAACACGCGCTCCAGCTACAATTACATGTTGTGCAACCACTTGACAAGGAATAGTTAATTGTGGATTTGATGAATATTGTAACAATCCATTTGCAGTTACTTATTAAAGTGTTAAATCTGCTATTCCACATATCCCACCAGCTACAAAAATGTTAATTACCCCACTACAAATAGTAGCTGTAAAATTATTAATTAGCTCATTGGTAGCAGAAAATAGTAATTAGCCTTAAACTGCGAGATTCTGGAGACGTGCACTTTGGAAATTGGGACTGTGCGGTTCTACTTATTAAATGGGCTTTCTTTAATGAATATTTCAGGCGGCAGCAGCAGCAGCGACGGGATTTTACAAAGATCCGCTCTTTGGTCTCCAGATCTACTGGATGTCACTCAAGGCTGCTCACAAGTAAACCTTGTCACGATGACTATTGTCAGGGATGACGACTGGCAGCGAAGCTACAAAAACATGTCAGTAAAAGTAGTGGAAAGAAAGTACGAACACCACAAAAACTTTGGTACACAGTAGACAGCTACTCGGCAAGTTTGAGTTACGGCTGAAACAAGTGTCTACTACTATATGTTTTCTTGGTCTGTATAATTGTGTGTTATCAATGTGAAATTCGGCAAATTGGGTAAAAAATTCAGAATTTTTTTTAGCTATACATACAGTGCTACATTATGGGTGATACAGGCGTCTATACATCTTCTTGGCCAGTAAATTTGTATGTTATGCTTTTAAACTTCTAATAACTTGATATTTGGCATAAAACCAGGTAATTTTTTTTAGCTAACTACATAGCACTACGTTACAGGTGATATAGGTGTCTATATGTTTTCTTGGTCGGTATAATTGTGTGTTATCAATGTGGAATTCTGTAAATTGGGTAAAAAATTCAGGTAATTTTTTTAGATAAACATATGGTTCTATATTACGAATGATACAGGTGTCTAATACATGTGATATGGGTGTCATACATTTTCATGGTCCGTATAATTGTGTGTTATCAATGTGAAATTCGGAAAATCGAGATAAAAATTCAGGATTTTTGATTTAGCTATACATACAGTGCTACATTATGGATGATACAGGTGTCTACACATCTTCTTAGTCTGTAAATTTGTATGTTATGCCTCTTAACTTCTAATAACTTGATATGATACTTAATATATAGCAATAAGTTACAGGTGATATAGGTGTCTATATGTTTCCCTGGTCGGTATAATTGTGTGTTGTCAATGTGAGATTCGGCAAATTGGGTAAAAAATTCATGTAAGTTTTTTTAGTTAAACATACAGTACTATGTTACCGATGATATAGGTGTCTAATACATGTGATATGGGTGTCTTATTCATTGTCTTGGCCTGCATAATTGTGTGTTATCAATGTGAGAGTCAGCAAATTGGGTAAAAAAATCAGGTAATTTTTTAGATAAACTTACAGTATTACAGGTGATATAGGCGTCTACACATCTTCTTCGTAAATTTGCATGTTATGTCTCTAAACTTCTAATAACGTGATATTGGCCATAAAAACAAGTAATTGTTTTAGCTTGATGTATGGCACTACATTACAGGTGATATAGGTGTCTATAACTTTTCTTGTGTGTTATCAATGTGAAATTCGGCAAATTGGGTAAAAAATTCAGGGCATTTTTTTAGATAAACATACGGTACTATGTTGTGGATAATACAGGTGTCTAATATATGAGATATGAGTGTCTTAAAATTGCAGACCTGCACAAGGCTGGGATGGGCTTCAGGACAAGCCCATCCCAGCAACAACTGAAGGCACAACTATTAGATAATAGAAGAAACACAAGATGACTTGTCAATCTTCCTTGGTCTGGTGCACCGGGCAACATCTTGCCTCATGGGATAAGGAAGATTCTGAGAGAGATCAGGAATCAGCCCAGAACTACACGGGAGGATCTGGTCAATGACCTGAAAAGAGCTGGGACCACAATCTCACAGATTACCATTAGTAGCACACTACATCATCATGGATTAAAGTCCTGCAGGGCACACAAGGTCCCCCTGCTCACACCAGCACATGTCCAGGTCTGTTTGAAGTTCACCAATGACCATCTGAATGATCCAGAGGAGGCAGGAGAAGGTCATATGGTCAGATGAGACCAAAATACAACTTTTTGGTATCAACTCCACTAGTGATGAGTGAACAGTAAAATGTTCGAGTCCAACTTTGAACAGTAGTGGTGTTTGGTTCAAGGTTCGATTCAAACTCGAACCCATTAAAGTCAATGGGAGAAGATGTTCGAGCCAATTTTTATACCTATACAGGTGAGGAGAAGCTGGAATTACCATCCATAACAGTAAAGTGGATACATGGTCCAACTTAGTGAGGAAAATTTGACTATAAGAGTGACAGAAAAAAATTGAGCGGCTAAAATACTTCATTCCTTTCAATGGCTAACTGAAAAGATGAGGACAGCTTGCAAGCAGGGGCGTAGCTATAGGAGGGGCAGTGGTAGCAGCTGCTACGGGTCACAGGCACTGCGAGGCATTGCTGACCGCTCAATATTTCTGCCGAAGGACCGGCTTCCTTCCCTCCTCCTCGAGGGAATCACCGTTTTGGGTAACAAAAGCAGGCAAAATCATCCTTTTTTGGCCTCTTCTTCTTTTGAAATCCCTTTTTCCTAACCCCAAACCACATTGTGGGGACCCCAAATTTTTTTTCCCTTCAAATTAGGGATTATTTTGTAGTGGCCCTGTAATTTGGGTTTTGACTTTTTCGGCCCCCCAATTTTTTTCCCTTTCAGGGTTGGATGATGAGGGATGCCCATTTGTGGTCCTAAAACAAAGAAGAAGTAAAAAGGAAAAAACCCCGGGAAAGCAGGGCCCCTTGGAAAAACCCAAACTGAAAAAAAAAAAGTTGGGAAGTTTTTTCCCCCCCAAGGGTAATGATTTTTCCCAACAAAGAATAAAGGAAAGGGGCGGTAAAAAGGGCCCCTGCCCCGTTCCTCCCGACTGATGATTTTTCCCTTGTGGGGGTTTTTTTTTCCCAGGGGCACGGGGAAAAAAATTTCCCTTTTGTCTCGTACCTCTATCTCCATTTTCCCTACCCCCTTTTTTTTCTCGTTAAACCACCCCCTAGTTCCACCATGTTAAAAATTAAATATTAATTTTGCGTTTTGGCAAAAGGATAATGTAAAAAAAAATAGGAGAAGGTACCCCAAAAACGCCCCGGGTTTAAAATTTTAAAGCTTTTATTGGATTTTAGTATTAGAAAAAAATAAAAATTTTTTGGGGTTTTTGAGTAAGTTTTTAAAAAAAGGGAAGAAAAACTCTTTTTCTTGGATATTTTACCGTAGTTAAATGTTTTTTACCGGTTACCCCATTAAAAGTATTAGAAGAGTGAAAAAAAATAGGCGAAAAACCTTTTTTAGGGGCAAACTGAGTATTTTTTGATGGGGGAGTTTTTTCCCGAGAGAACTAGCCCCCCTTCCCTTTCAGCCCCATGATGAAAAAATAAAAGAAATTAAAAAATTCCGGCCCTTTTTTAATTAACCCAAAAGGAAAATGGCCCTTTCAAAGGATTTGAATTTTTAAAAACTTTAACAAAAATTCAATATAAGCAAAAAAAGTCTTTTAACAACAGGTCAAAAAATTTAAAATTATCGGGAAAAACCTTGGGGGTTTTTGACAGGGGGGCCCCTTTTTAAATTGCCGCCCTTTATCTAAAAACCCCATCCGGGGTAAATTGGGCCACCCACTTTTTTCACATTTATTTTTTTAAAACTTTAAAGGGCCTTGGCATGGTTTTTTTTAACCCCCTTTTGCAGAGCCCCCCTAAAATTTTTTTGCATTAAAATTTTAAATTCCCTTTCCCCTTTTCCTCCCCTTTTCCCGTCTTTAATTTTTTCCCCTTTAAAAAAACCCCACAATTTTTCAGATTTTTCAATACAGTGGCCCTTTCTTCTGGGGGAATTTGTTTGTCCCCACTGGAAGATCGGTTCCCTTAACTTTTTATTAATAGTGAATCTTGTTTTAATTTTCTCCCCGTGGCGAGTTTTTTTTTCCCCCCTTTTTTTTTCCCCCCCCACAAAAAAGGTTTTGGGTGGGGGGCATTGCGAACACTTTTAATCGGGAATACACCACTTTTCCCTGGAAACCTAAAGGAAAAATGCCCCCCTTTAATTCTGTGCACCGGGCGGGGAAAACCTGTGGGACAGGTACATTTTCAGCAGTGGGGGGGATTTTTTTCCCCGGCCCGGGCCCTTCCCAACCTTTTTTGGGGAAAGGCAGGGTGGGGCCCCTTTTTTTCGGGTTTTTTGGGGCCTTTTTCCAGGGCGCGGGCCCGGGAAAAATAGGGCCCCCAGGTTTTTTTTGGGTTTCCCGGGAAAGGGAGGGAGAGGGGGGACTGGGAATAGGGTCTTTGAGTTTTTTGTTTTTTATTTTAGCAAAAAAAGGTTTTGAATTTTCCCTTGGCAAATTTTTCCGGAAAGGAAATCTCCAGCTTTTGGGGTTTTGTTGGTAAACCAACTGGGGGCCACTCGTTTTTTCCCTTTTTGGGGTTTGCCCCTTTTGTTTTGAAAAGTAGACGGGCCCCCCTCTTTTTGATGGGGGGCCCCTTTTTTTGTGTTTTTGGGTTCCCCTTTTCCACTTTTTTTTTTTGTACCCCAATTGGAGAAAATTTTTTTTTGCCCCTCAGATCCAGGGGTTTTTTTTTGTGGGCCCCTCCCCCTTTTTTTTGGAGAAAATACGATTGAACCGTATAGCCGGGCTGTAGAAAATGGATTGTTTTTGGGGGTGTTTTTTGGGGTTGGAAGCTGTCACCCCCTGAGGGGGGGGCCGGGGGGGGGGGGGTTTGGGGGGGGGTTTCTTTTTTGGGTTTTTTGGGGGTACTGATTTTGGATGCCGGGTTTTTTCTTTGAGGGGTTTTAATTGAAAGTATCCGGGAAAGTGGTTTTTGCTCTCTAAATTTGGGAAAGCTTGGGTTTTGATGGGGGGGTTGGAAAATTTTTATTAAAGTCTTTTAGGGAAAATTGAATTAGGGCCCCCCTTTCCCCCCCGCGCCCCAAGAGGATTTTGGGAAAATTTTTCGGGGAAATGAAAAATTAACACACGGTATTTTTTGAAAGGTATTTAAACCCCCCCAAAACTGCCAAACTTTAAAATTTTTCCCCCTCCTTTCCCAGTTTCTTTTTCACCAAACCAAACCACTTTTTAATAGAAAATTTTTCTTTTTTTTAAAAAGAGTTTTGGGAGACGGTGAGTTTTTACTTTTAACTAAACCCCCCAAAAACCGCAAAAAACAAAATTTTTTTTGGGCCCATTGATTTGTTTAGCAAACCCAAGCCCCCCCCGGGTAAAATTTTAAAATTTTTCCATGTAAAAATGAGATTTTAGGGTTAGGTAGTGAAAATTTTCCCCAAAAAAACAGTTTCTTGGGTGGGGGAAAGAGGCACCCCAGAAAATACCAAACTCCCAAAACTATGTTTAAAAAAACAAATCTTGGGCCTGAATGCCCCCAAAGCAGCCCGAGAGCAGCCCTGTACAGTACAGAGAGTGAGCAAAAAAAATGGGGGTTTCAGAACGCTTTCCCCAGGTTAAAAAATTTATATCTAACTTTTTTTTATTTGAGGCAGAATTTAAAAACCCCGTACCTCAGCGATGACGTTTTGAACTTTCCTCTGTGCTCTGAAACTGTTTGAAGGGCCCCAAAAAAAAGTGCAGATAGGCGCTGAAAACTATTAAAATGGCGTGTTGAACAACATGTTGAACTTGAACATTTACATGATCCAACCATAAAATGTTCGGTTCGAGTTCGAGAAATTTTGAGACTGTTCGCTCAAAATTTAAAATTTTTTCCAAAAAAGGGGGTTTTCGATAAAACAAAAAAATCAATTTCCCCGTGTTTGTAAAGAAGGTTTAGCCCAACCTCAAAAAACCCCGGGCACCATTATAAAGCATAGGGAGTGGGAACCTCATACTTTAGTGTTTTTCTGCAAAGGGGATGTGATGACTTCATTTTTTAATTTGAAGAGAGGGATTAAATTTTTGGGGGGGGGGCCATGTATTGCCAAAATTTTGGCCGACAACCTCCTTCCCCTTAAAGAATTGGTTTTGGTGGGTCTTTAGCGGGACAAACCCGGGAAAAACAACGCCAAACAACTAAAAAAGCTGTTTGTAAAAAAGAAATTTAAAAAGCCCGGGGAGTGGTTTGACCAGTGCCCGGGACCTGAACTCAAGGGAAAATCTAGGGAGAGAGTTTAAAAACTCAATGTAGCCCAGCGAATCCCCAAAAAAAGAAAGTAGAAAGTGAAAAAGGTTTAGGAGGAGTAGTAAAATTAGTAGGATGTAGTAAGGACCCAAGGGAATAGGTGAAAATAGTAAGAATAAAAGTATAGTAAGAGGGGGTTTGGTGTTTGGGAAAGTTTTTAATAAAAAGTAGTGTAATAGTATGGGGTTGTTGTGGGAAAATAGGGGGGAGTTGAGTAGCAGTATAGGAGTGCAAAGTAGCAAAAGTATTTGTAGGAGTAAAATAGGAGCTTTATTAGGGAAGTAGGAGTAAGGTGGTAAATAAAAGGTTTAGTATTTGGAGTAAGAGCAGGAGTAGTAGTAATAGTAGGATTTTTTTATTTAGTAGTACTTTTAGTAGTAGTTTTTAGGGGGAGTAAGAAAAATATAGTAGTAGTAGAAATAGCCCGTTTTTTGGGCCCCCCCAAAAAGTGAAAATTCTCACTTTCATTAAAATTAAGGGAAACACATATAAAAAAAATCCCAAAACAACATGTGTATAGATTATCCCCAAATCCTTCCGAGCGGGTTTTTCTTCATTTGGGGCTAGCTTATTCGAGCATCGTAAAACCCTTTTCCCCCTTGGTTTATAAATTGTTTTTAAAGAAACGGGTTTTTGCCCCTTTCCCGGGTTGGTGCGAAAAGTGGGGTTTTGGGCGACTTCTCCCAAAAGGTTTTGGGAATCTTCCAGAAGCCGCTTACAATGAATGTGAATACCTAACTTCCGTACATACACATCATGTGAAAGCACATAACAGTACCCAGAGGACGTTGTGAGAGTGTAAAATAACTTCTGCCACATGAAAACCAGCAGCAGCAGTAGGACAGGTGTCGGGAAAACCCCACGGGTTTAAATTAAAATTGGGGGGGAAACCCCGGATATATTCTTCTTTGGCCCTGTTATTTAAAAATAAAAATCCCTAAAAAATTTGGATAACTTGAAACTGAGCAAAATTTCAGGAACAAAAAATTTACTTTTAATTTTTTTCGTTCCCTGGTTAATCAGGACTTTTTTAGATGGCGGCCCAAAAGAAATTATAGCGCAGTAAAAACTTTAGAGTGCTGATCCCCCCGGGGAAAGGCACAACCTCTCCATGCCAAAGGGTTTTTTCTGTGCCAAAATTGTGCAGAAAATCGTGGGGGCCCCCCGTCCGTCTCTGTCCCCAAAGCCACAAGCTCCATTTTGACTGTTTTCTCAATTCTCTCTCACCACTCGTCCGCGTCTCTTCGAGCAAACAGCAAATCACCAAGGAATCGTCTGTTTAAATTTTGATCTGTCATCTATAAACTTTTTTACCAAACCCGGCCCCGGTCAGCCCGAAAACCTGGTCTTTAGGGAAAATGTTTTTGCGGACATTTTGGAAAATGCTTGTTTTTTCTTCTCCAAAGGTCCAGTCTCTTTTTAATAGTTTGTTTGAAGAAGGCCATAGACATGGAATAGCCACATACACCATAAAGGATTGGAGCCATATCCCATGGGAATACAATTTGTATTTTATTTTCAAAAATTACAAAATTAAAAATAAAAAATCAATTCAAATACAAAAATAAGGAGAAAAACCAAACAAGATAGTTGGTAGTAACCAACCACAAAAATGTGTCACTTGTGTATAGAAATAATGTAGGCCCAAGGAAAAAGTATGCTGAAAAGTAACCACAAATAAGCCCCTTTATAGAGCTTCACATATAAACCATCCTGCCCAAAACTCCCCATCACATTTTTAAACACTACTTTTATGACAGGAAATGTGGGGTACATGAAAAATTATATTGGTTACTAATAAATTACTAACATTGCCTACAGTAACACAAGTCCTCTGTGTCATGGCGGACACCAAATGCCCAAATTTTCCCGACCGCGGATGTGGGCCCCTGCCTCCGTTTTTGCCTGTGGGCCCCCCCTGCTGGAGTGGGTGTATTTTTTTTACCAAACGGGGGCCCGCGGTTTTTCGGGAAATTTAATACCACCGTTTGCGCTCCTGCTTCTGTCCGTGATACCGCTCACAACTATCATCTCTGGCTTCTCTGCATGCATGCGCACTACCTAAAGGGGCAAACCGGGGGAGTTTTGCGGAAATTTTAAAAGGGGCATTTTCCCCAATTTCCTGGCCCCTTTCCCCATTTTGCAGTTATTGGGTGCTTTCTTTGAGCTTGGGGCCCCTGTCTGTTTTTTGTAGTGTGCTTTTCTGCCCCAAAATGTGTTACCTGTGCGTTACTCCTGTTCTACTGTTGTCTATCTGCTGCTGTATCCCCACTTAACTCCTAGGGGCCCGCTAACCCCCTACACTTCCCTGCTTTTGACCTGTCAGTACCCGATGTCCCTAATCCTGCACATTTTTCTGTAAACCGGGGGGGCCAGTCAGGGAAACGACCGGGGCATTCCTTGCAGCGGGCTCCAATGAAACATGAAATTGAAACATGCTACACTCCTCTTTCGCCCTAAAATTAGTTTGTGGGACAATTGTAGCATGCTATACCCCTCTTCCTCTCATAACTGTATTTGGTGGAAATTCAAGATGTCCTAACCCCCACATGTGTCCTCGGAAGAACTTCAATATGCCCTACCCTTACTGGCTCCACATTCATCTTTGGGAGAATTTCAACGTAACCTCTCTCTTTTTTTCCCCCACATCTGTAGTCTTGTCCTTACCACCACCTTCCCGCATCTGTCTTTGAGAGAAATTTTAGCAAAGTCTTAATTTCCTTTTTTTCTTCCGTCAAATTTTTGGTGAAATTTTAACATTTATTTCCTCTTTTTTTCCCAAATCTGTCCCTTTTGGGAAAATCCAACATGTCATTACCCCTCTTTTTCCCTTTCCAAAATCTATATTTTGTGAAAAAATTTATCTTTTCCTGCTCCTCCCCTCCTTCAATTTTGGGGGGTTTGGTGGAAATTCTGAATGTCCTATCCCACTTTTTCCGCCATATCTTTTCTCTAAGGAAATCAACCCTAATCCAAATTTTCCCCCCCATCCCGTCTTTTAGGGAAATTTTCCCAATTTTAAGGGTTCTTTTAAAATTTTTTCCCCACATCTGTTTTTGGAGGGGTCTACCCCATGCCTTTCCCCCAAATTCAAAACTCTCCCCCCGACCCACCTTTCAAAATATCTGCTAGGATCTTCAACAAGTCCAATACCACCTTCCCCGTTCCATTTTTGTGAGAAATTTCAGTATGCTAAAACCCCTTTCCCTTTCCCCCCAAACCTATTTTTGGTGGAAAAAGCAAAAATACCTAAACCCCCCCCCCCTTCCTTGTGTCCATGGGAGAACTTTAAAATACCCTTACTTGCCCCACATCTGTCTTTCTAAGAATTTCAACTTAAGCTATCTACATTTCTTGGACTCTTCAACATGTCCTATCCGCCCATATCTGTCTTCAGTGAAATCTTAACATGCTATACTCCTCTACCCCCACATCTGTCTTTAGTGAGAATTCAGCATGCCCTGTCTTTCTTTCTCCCACATCTGTTTTTGGGGGGATTTTACCAACCCTCTTTTTGCCCATTGCTGTCTTTGGGGGAATTTCGATATGCCCTATTCCTCTCTCCCCCACACATGTCTTTGGGGAAATTTCCCCTTAAACTATCTCTCTTTCCCCCCACATTTGTCTTTGAAGGATCTTCAACATCTCCTATCCCTTTTATCCCCCCACATCTATCTTTTTGGGATCTTCAATACGTCCTATCCGCACATCTGTCTTTGGGGACATTTCAACATGCCCTTTCTCTCTTTCTCCCACCTCAATTCTTGAAAAGGAGTTGTACTTAAAAATTTGAAAATTCAACATTCCCAATTGCCTCCCTCTCCCTGTGCCACCCCAGTCCCAATAATTTTCGGGGAAAGTTAACACATTATTTTCTATTTTCTACCCACAACTGTATTTCAGGGAATTTCAATATGTCCTATCCTTCTTTCCCTTCTTTCCTCCACATTTGTTTTGGAGGAAATGTTATCACATCCTATCCCCTGTTTTGCCAAGTTTCATTTGTGGAAAATTCCACATGCCAAACTCCTCTTTTCCTCCCACATTTGTCTTTTGGGACTTCCAACCTGCTCTATCACTCTTCCCTGTAGATCTACCTTCAGAGAATTTTGAGGTCTCCAAACGTATTAGAGTCTATATATAAGTGGCTGGAGTCAAGTTTTATCTAATGTGCATGACTTCCTTTGATGAAACAACACTGTGTCACATTATATATAAAATATATCTATAACTATAAAGGGCAGCCTAAACGCCTTCAATAAATCTTACAAAACACTGGAAATGTGGTCATTCTCGTCTTAAGAAGGTCATACCTGTGACATCCAATTTAACCCGTAAGAGTTATTTCCCTATAAGAAGCCTGTAATGGAGCTGTAACATGATCAATCCTGCGCTTTCGGTTGTATCCTCTTGGAATAGGTGGAATAATGAGGTTTTTTTTTTTTAGGAAGGCCAGCTGCAAATCTAGAGCATGTGGATAATTGGGTGTTCTCTACATAGAGGATACATATGAATTAATTCCTCCACTTCTCCGCTGACACGTCTTCCCCTCGCTCAGTCTTCCCTCTATTGTTCCGCAGTCTATCTGGATGCATGACAGCTATTTTTATCACACGCAGCAACAATCGTATAAACAAAAACACATGAATTATAGATGAAACCAACCCAAAAGGACATATAGTGCACGGCAGACACACGTCTACCATGATACCATTACCCGACCGAACCGACCGCATTCAGTTTACTTTGAGATGAAAACAGATATCAGGAAATGTAAGAATTTTATTAAAAGCTGCACATTAATGGTCAATGGGTTCCTGGGATTGAGGAGATGTCAAACATTGTAGAGAAAAACTTCTGCAAAAATAACCCTTAAGTCATCCCTGAAGCCACCACTGTTACAGTCAAGGGTGTAGCTAGAATTCATAGGGGCTACACACAGTGTCGGACTCCGGTGCCTAGGGCCCATAGGTGGAGTTGACTCTAAGGGCCCATCAGTTGAGCTGTTGCTGGGCCCACTGGCATACCTCCCAACTTTTAGAGAGTGCAAAGAGGGACACATCAGGCCATACCTCTAACCACACCCAAAATCATGACAGCACACCAAGACCCGCCTCTAAGCACGCCCCCCCACAGACATGCCCACTTGTTAGTCAGGCAAAAAGGGAGACATTTTCGGGATTGCTTTGTATCCGATGATAACATATTAAGCAAGTTGTTATGTAATAAACAGGGAGGAAGCATCAGGTACTTTTGCATCAATAAACTGACTATCTTGCTTTAAAAACTGTTTCCTGAATGAAAAAGTGGGACATTTATAGAGCTAAGAGGGACAGAGAGAGACGGGTCAAAAATAGGGACTGTCCCTTCAAAATAGGGACAGTTGGGAGGTATGCCCACTGGTGGAGTTTATTTTAAGGGCCCACCCTACAGCTGCTGTAAATAACTGTACCTGCCTCCTATACTCTGCCTTTTGCTTCTCTTTCTCTGCTTTTCTGCCTCTTCTGAGGATGTATATGCAGTTAAAAAACGATTCCAGGTCCACCATGCTCAGGGGCCCACCGGGAGTTTGCCCTATTCCCCTGTGGGCCAGTCCGAGCCTGGTTACACAGCAAAATTAGATGGGCTCCTACCACAAAGGACAGGGAACTGAGATAGCAGGATAAATGGTAAAAATGAAAGGCAGGGGCATAATTAGAAATCACAGGGGCCCATAGCAAATTGCCCCAAACATCTAATGACAGGAAACTTAAAGGGGTTTTCTCATTATGCTGTTTTACAAGCAGCTTCGGACTCATACTTCCTGGTCAGGCTGTCGGTGGGTCTATAGCAGTGATTGGCGTTTCATCTCTGCTATCCCTGTTACAGTGATAGGAGTGCAAGAGGTTTGTAATATGTAATGCACAAGGCTACAGAGATCTAAGGCTCCATCCACACGGCAATTGTAAAATACCAATGGATTCTGTTATAGAATCCGACCAGTGTTATACAATCGGCAGAGGCGTAACTTGAAGCTCCAGGGCCCTGGTGCAAAAAGTGAACTGGGCCCCCTCAGCTGCCATGTGCACTTACAGTGCTGATATTTCCTTATGTGGCAGAAGGGCTTTTGGGCCCCCCCCTCAGGCTACAGGGCCCGGTAGTGACTGCTACCTCTGCACCCCCTGTAGCTACGCCCCTGACAATCGGTACCACGGTTTCTAGTGCGGATTTTGCGGGCGGTTTTTGAATTTCGGACGGCCCATTAACAATGAACTGTGCTATCATCCTCCGTAATAAAACATGTTCTAAGTTTTTTCAAGACCGGCGATTTTGAAATCCATCAATAGAAAGTTTGAGCTGTGTAGACTACAGATCGGATTTTCGATCGAGGTTTATGGGGATGCTTTACAGTTGGATTTTTGCAGAATCTAAATACGGATTCAGCATAAAAATACAACTGTAAATCACTGTCGTGAAGATGTAGCCAAAGGGTTAAAACTTGTCATTAACTTAAATGAACAAGCTCCTGTGCTGGAGATAAGACTCAGCGGGAAGTGACCCACCATGATCAACAGTGCTGCTTGGAGCAATCAGATAAAAGAAAGAGCAGAGAGGTGGTCAGTAACCAAGAGAAACTTGTATGCACTAGCAGTAGGTAAAATCTCCTATATCTGCTGAACAAAGCAAAATCAAAAGAACAATGTGTTTGGTAATGATCTTCATTTACCTTTCCCTACATGTTAAAAGCGAGTCACTGTGGTGAGAAAACCCCTTTTGACAGGAGCATAAACATTAACGATATGTAAAAGATCATAGTCATATAAAAACATATCGACATAAGTAAATCAATAAAGATAAAAATGTAACAACTTTACCTTAAAATGCAACGTGTATATCAAATAAATAATTTCATAATATTTTTTTTTCATTTATTGAATTTATTTATTTGCTATACACATGGCCTTTTAAGGTATACTTGTACTTTTTATCATTATTTATTTATTTTTATTGATATGCTTTCATATGACTTTGACCTTTTACTTAATGCCGTAAACCGTCTTTTAACCCTTATTTCATCCAACGCGGTTATCCACATGTATCGAGCTGCTGAAATGCCGGTAACGGCATGAAACGCGTTGCCAGTATCTTGCTCTTCCTTATCATGGAGCCTGCTTTGGGTATGGCAATCTAGGTATCAGTCGACATTTGATGGGTTGGCATTAAAGTATATTGGCATCTTATGTGGGACTCTTATTAGCATCTATTAGGGGACCCTAGGATCATAAGTATGTCATATGACCACCCAACCCTTTACCACCATTCGTATATTACTGGAATATTGTAGGATAGATTTTTTTCTCAACTGTATACCGCCATTCACCAACTCAGTTATTAATATAGTCACTGGTATATTTGTTTCTTTGACAGAAATAAGATGGCTATTATGCCCTTTTGTGGTCCCTGATGAACCCTTTATGGGGAATAGAGGGAAACGTGTTGGCCGATTAAGAGATTGGGACATATATATACATAGATATCCATCTTTGTACCTTAATTATCAGCTCTCCATATATATCTTTTGGTGACTAATTATAGGAATTAGAGACAACTCTGAAAATACTAGTCCGACAGCTATGTCGGTGGAAAAATGAAGGAAAGTTTTGGCTCTTGGAAGATAAGAATAACAAAACAAAAGCGAGAAGATAAAAAATGGTGCAGACCTTAAGGGGTTTAAAAAAAAAAGAAATGAAACACTGAAACTGGTCCGGTCATTAAGGGGTTAAGGGATGAGGTAAGTACATAACTCTGGGCTCCCATCAAACCCTAGGATCTCAGATTTAGGATATGTCCTCCAGTATTATCTCCATATTGTGGTGTGCGCCCGCCGACCCCCACAGCTCATTCAATGGTTATACCATCCTGCAGCTTTAAGCTGTGCTCTGTAGAAGTATACAGCCCCTTTAAGTGACTCCCAGAGCGTAAATCACTTTCTGTGCCAGGAGGGCGCTCTCCTGGAGGAGTGAGCAGAAGGACCAGAGACCTCTCCTCCAGGAAAAATATATCACATGAGAATGCGCAGGAGGCGAGGAGATGTCCCAGCTTCTGTAACGTCTCCACCAGATAGGAAAAACATTCCCACAATTACAGTTCTATTCAGGGTTACTGAAATTACAAGGGCTCAGTGTAGAGTCATGTAGTTATTAGCAGAGGAACTTCCTGTCCCCTCCCAAAACCCAGAGAAGCATTAAATCTTCTGCTTAATGAAAATGACCTATTTATATACAAAGCTGCTCGAGATTTTTTATTCAAAGTTCATGTAGTTTCCAAATAAAGATTGGTTGTAGTTTGGTCTATCTATCTATCTATCTATCTATCTATCTATCTATCTATCTATCTATCATCTATCTATCTACCTATCTATCTTTTCTATCTCATATCTAATCTTCTAAACTACATATCTATCTATCTATATCCTATCTGTCTGTCTATCTATCTCATATCTATCATATCTATCTAATCTATCTATCTATTCATCTTTTCTATCTATCTACTTCTCATACTTTTCATTATCTATCATTTTATCTTACTATCTATCATTATCTATCTATTCCCTATCTAATCTATTTTACTATATCTATCAAACTATCTATCTATCTATTTTATCTATCTACCATTCCAAAATCTATCTATCTATCTATCTATCTCATATCTATCTATCTATCTATACTATATATCTTTTCTCCATATCTATCTATTTTATTATCTATCTCATATCTATCTATCATCTATCATTATCTATCTATATCTATCTATCTAAAACTAAATCTACTAAACTATCTATCCCATCATATCAATCCTATTTTCTAACAATCTATCATCTAAATACTCAGCTTATCTATCTATCATCAATTTTAATTATATATATTATTATTATATATTTTAATAATTTTATATATATATAATATATATATATATATATAAAATTATATATATATATATATATATATATATATATATCCATTGATTTATCTCATGTCTTTCTATCAATAGATACTTAAGAAAAAAAATGTTGTAGTTAGATATGAGTTAAATAGATACCTGTCATCTACTTTATTTATCTATTAATTTAATTATCTATCCACTGTATGTATTTCCAAATGCAAGCAATGCAGCTGGTTTCACACTATTATAAATACGTTTTACACCATAACGTAGATGTATATTTTTAAATGTAAATTGCACTTTATGACATAATTGGTACATAGCTGTATAGACCTGTCACTCTCTGTATCACACTGCTGAGCTGGGGCTGAGATGTTGTAACATGATTTGTTTATCTCTCCATCTAACAGGGTCTCAAGGAAATGACTCCTATGGTCTTCATGCTCAGTCATTGCATCAGCAGAGGCCACATTCAGTTATAACTGTGTCCTTTGCTAGAGTCCCATGTATCTACCATGGTGATTTCTCTAATAAAGCTCAAAAAGGGTCTGGATACATTTCTAGATGTAATAATATAACAAGTTCTAGTGACCAGGATTCTGGAGAAGGGTCCCGGATACATTTCTAGATGTAATAATATAACAAGTTATAGTGACCAGGATTCTGGAGAAGGGGCTGGATACTTTGTAGTTTAAATAATATAAAAAGTTTGTGACCGGGTTTCGAGAAGGGTCTGGAACATTTTAGATGTAATAATATAACAAATTATGTGACCGGGTTCGGGAAAGAGTCTGGAATTTTTCTAGAGTAATAATAAAACCAATTATAGTGACCGGGATTGGGGAAAAGGGGTCGGGATACTTTCTAGTGAAAAAATAAACAAGTTTAGGACCCAGGATTCCGGAAAGGGGTCTGGAACATTTTAGTGTAATAATTAAACAGTTAAGTGACCAGGTTTTCCGGAAAGGGTCGGATACATTTCTAATGTTAAAATATAACAAGTTTTCGGGACTGGGTTTTTGGAGAAGGCTGGAGACATTTTAGATTTAAATTAACAATAATATGACCGGGATTCGGAAAAAAGGGTCAAAAAAAATTTTTACTGTAATAAAAAAAAATTTTACAGGACCGGATTCTGGGGGGGTTGGTACATTTCAAGATGTATATAAACAATTATAGTGACCGGATTCCTGGGAAGGGTCTGGAGACTTTTTTTAGATTTAAAATAAACGTTATTTAAACCGGGTTTTCTGGGATGGGCGGGATACATTTCTAGATGAAACAATAAAAAAAAAAACATTTTAGAGTGACCAGGTTTTCGGAGAAAGGTTGGATACTTTTCTAGGAAATAATATAAAAAGTTAAGTGACCGGGGAATTCGGGAAAAGGGGTTGGTTTACATTTCTAGATGTGATAATTTAACAATTAAGTGACCAGGATTCGGGAAAAAGGGTCGGATACATTTCTAAGTAAAATAAACAATTATATGCCCCAGATTCTGGGAAGGGGTTCTGGATAATTTTCTAGATGTAATAATATAAACAAGTTAAGTCCAGGATTCCGGAGAAGGGTCTGGATACATTTCTAGATGTTCAATATAACAAGACAGTGCTGGGATTCTGGAGAAGGTTGGGACTTTTTTAGATGTGAAATTTTAAAACAAGAATAGTGCCGGGATTCGGGAAAAGGGCCCAAAATAAATTTTAGCGAATAATTTTAAACAAGTTACAGTGACCAGGTCTGGAGATGGGTCTGGATACATTTAGTTTAAAAAATAGAACAATTAATGACCGGGGATTCGGGAAAAAAGGGCGGAGACAATTTTTAGATGTGAAATAAAACAATTATAGTGACCGGTTTCTGGAGAGGGGAGGGTTAAATTTCTAAGAAACAATAGAAAAAAAGTTAGAGTGCCCAAATTCTGGAGAAAGGTTGGATCATTTCAAGATTAATAATATAACAAGTTAAGTGCCCGGGGATTTGGAGAAGGGTCTGGTACATTTCTAATGTAAAATATAAAAAGTTATTTGCCCGGTTTCTGGAAAAGGGGTCTGGATACATTTCTGTGTAATAATATAACAAGTTATAGTTCCGGGATTCTGGAAAAGGGCGGATACATTTCTAATTAATAAAAAAAAAATTATAGTTCCGGGATTCTGGAGAAGGTCGGATACATTTCTAGATGTAAAATATAAAAAATTAAGTGACCGGGATTTGGAGAAGGGCCCCGGGAACATTTCTAGATGTAATAATAAACAATTATAGTGCCCCAGGATTCTGGGAAGGTCTGGATAAAATTTTCTAGAGAAATAAAAAAACAAGTTATGTGACCAGGTTTCTGGAGAAAGGGTCGGGAACATTTCTAGATGTGATAATATAAAAGTTAAGTGACCAGATTCTGGAGAAAGGGTGGGGGATACATTTCTAATGTAATAAAAAACAAGTTATGGACCAGGATTCTGGAGAAGGGCGGAACATTTCTAGATGAAATAAAAACAATTTAAAAATGACCAGGATTCGGAGAAGGGTTGGTACATTTCTAGATGTATAAATTTAACAATTTATAGGGGACCAGGATTCTGGAAAAGGGGCTGGATACATTTCTAGATTAAAAATAGAACAAGTTATAGTGACCAGGAGGGAAAGGGGTCTGGTTTAAATTTTTACATGTGAAATTTAAACAATTAAAGGCCAGGTTCGGAAAGGGGTCTGGTACATTTCAGATGTTTAAAAAAAACAAATTTATAGTGACCAGGGTTTCTGGAAAGGGCGGAACATTTTAATTAAAATATAACATTTAAGTGACCAGATTGGGGAGAAGGGTTTGGAAACATTTCTAGATGTGATAATATAAAAAGTTATAGTGACCAGATTCTGGAGAAGGGTTGATACATTTCTAGATGTAATAATATACCAAGCAAATTTGACCGGGATTCTGGAGAAGGTCGGAAAATTTTTTAGATGTAATAATATAACAATTTATATTACCAGGTTCTGGTGTGAGGAGGTAAAACCACGGGACAGGGTTCGAAAACCACTGAAGAACAGATTGGTGACGTTTTTTTCGAAAATGAACACACAGGGAACCATCAAGCGATGACAGGCCTGATGTTCCTGCGACTGACGAGTGCTCACTTGTGTGTTCTGGAAGACGGGATGGAGGCCTCACCCAAACCCTTTTATCCCACTTCCTATATTCCTCCTTCCCGTTACCACCTCTAGTTCTCACCACGTTAAAACAAAAATTATGCTTGGCGGGGCACAAGATAAGTAGAAAAAAGAGAGAATGTAATAAAATTGGGATCACAATAATGCACGGTATATTTACTTTTTGGGGCTTAAAATTTGGCAAAATTACATTTTTTGGCGCTGAAAAAGATTTATAAACAGAGAGAACTATTTCCTGGTAAACTGTATGCCCCTAACCACAGGTAAAATTGAAAGATATTTCCCCCTAAAAACTCCAAAAAAATTAATTTTCCCACCCAGAAAAATTTTTCAAAAACCAAACCACTATTTAAATAATTTTTTTGTATGGGAATTTTGGAGACGGTGTTTTAAAATGATTTCACCCCCCCAAAAAGAAAAACTGAATTTTTTGGGATGAGTATAGTATGTGAAAATTAGGCTTATTGAGCCTGCAAATGTTGCTAATAAAGTTCGGGTGGGGAAAGTCGCCAGCAATACCAAACTCTCTAACTTTTGTTGTCTAGGAGAGAAAATCTTTTAAGTCTTGTTCCTTAAGTTTGTTGACCTCCCCAAACAACCCAAACTTACTAAATACGTTTTTCCTGTCTAAAATCGCTAATAAAAGGCTATCTAATGCAATACAGGAAAAAATGTAATAAGGAAAAGTGATTTTACCCAAAAAGGAGCCCCACCAAGGGTTTGAGTTTGTGACAATTATGTGCTCTGCATGTTTGGTGCCGCCAAAAGTGGGGGAAGGCAAAAAATGTATTAAAATCGGTCAAAGTATTTAGAACCAAACTTTTATAGAACGAACATAAAAAAGTTCGTTCATTCGAAGCCTAAACATCGAAAATTTAAACCGAACTAAGGGTTGTTCACACGGATTGTGCTTGCTATGTTAAAGACTTGCAAAACAAAAATTTTGCAATATATATCCTTTAACACTGTCCTACCTATTTCAATACCCCTTGTTGGGTGCATCAGCCCTCAGGAACTATACTACGACCGTTTAATTATCCTGATGGTTTGCCATTGGTTGCATAGCTCAGACCTTTTTGTCTATCCCGATAGGCTGCCAGCACGGGTTTGATAGCTACAAAATATTTTATGCGCTATAGAATCCAATAAAAAACCCCCATGAATTCAAAATCAAACTAAAAAAAAAGGTGAGGAAATGTGTAGACAACCCCTTTAAAACTTTTCAAACTTCGATAAACACTATTTTACCATTCATAAGGGGAATGGTAAATTACACCAGGGGGTACTGAAGAAGTAAAAGCTGAAAAAAGATCTCCCCTGATTGGGGTTTGGTTTAGGGTTAGTGTTTGTTTTTGGAAAAATTTTTTGGGAAAAATTTTTGATTTACCACTGAACAAAAGCTCAGGGGTAATTTGAAATCCAAAAGACACAAGAGTTAACCTTTCCGTCAGGGCTGCTTTCCCTCCTACACACGACATGGCCAATAAAACCCAAAATTAATAATTCAGTTTGGGTTATGGAAAGGGCTGCCGTCCCTCTACACCATAGATACTGGCACACATAAAAGTCATGAAAACACTGTAACCCTAATTTATATCTGCCTAATTTTGGGTTATGGTAAGGGTTGATTATTTTAGGAAATATTGGCCAAAATTTGATTTAGGCGGACCCAAATTGTTTAGATTTGGGTTGGATTTATACAACACTAGTAGTTTCATTAATTACTGTCACTATTTGGGCCGCCAAGGTTGGCTCTGACTGCTGTCCTCCAATTCCTGGGATACTGGCACAAATAAGTGCTTGTAAAACAACCTAATCCTAATTTAGGATTTGGGTTATGGTAATAGTTGATTTTTTAATTTTTTCCCAATTTTTTTGCAGGTGGAAATAAAAGGGTTTAGACCCCCCATCCGTCATTTTGGGGGACCCGGCTTGGCACGGGCTCCGTCCCTAATCAGGAACTGTTCAACCTGTGTTGCAAATACACGTCCAAAGGGGCAATTGGACAAGGCATATCCAAAAGGGGACCAGGGCCCCAAATGATTTGTTCAGCTCCGGTGTTGTGACGAGGGGGGTGACGATTTCAGGGTTTCTCCTTTCTTTTAGACCATGGCATTTCCTCACCAATCTTTTTTTCCTTTTATTCCAAGGGTTAAATGAGAATTAATTAAAGCGTACGGGGAAAATGTGGTTTGTTTATAATAGGGATAATTTAACCCTTTCGAAAGCATTTTGATAGTGTTCCCTGTGCCCTTTCTCCCCCCTTTAAACCCCCCCGCGGCCACGAAGAATTAAAATTCGAATCCATCAAGGAATAATTGTGGAGGGGGAAAACACTTTTTAAAGCATGGGCAAAAAAGGGGCCACCTCTATTCCCCCTCCCAAAAAAAATTTTGTATAATTTCCCAAAAAGGATCGCGGGGAAAGGGGACGCAATGCGGTGGGGGCTTCTGAAAATGAATTTCTAAAAAGTTCTAGATTTAAAAAACCCGCGGAAAGTCCGTTTTCAGCATTTTTTTTCTTGTAAAAGCAATTAATGGGAAACAATGGAGGGAAGGGTGGACAACAGGATTGGGCCCTTTTTTGAGGGCAAAGCCTATGTTAAGCGGTGTAAAGACTTAAGGGGAGCCACGGGGAAAAACTAGAAAAAGATTCCATGCGGGTATATAAAGGCCACTTATTCAGCCTACTCCTTGTCTGCCAAAAATAGACAGCCCGACCAACAACCTCCCCCATAGACTAAAGGATGGGAAAGTGGCAATGTGTAGGTCATGGGAAAACAATCCCCCAATTTCCACCCTAAATGGAAAAAACCCCCTTGACCTGCAGGGTTTCACAATCCTTTCCCATTTTTTGTCCACATTTACAGAGTATATGCACAACATAGTGAAAGTAGTGTTTTAAAAGAATAATTTTTATTAAATATTATTGTAAATAAGCAAAACAACAATGAAAACTCTGAAAATTTATTAAATTTTTATTTTAAAAGTATCTATTACTATTTTTAACATTCAATTTTTATCTTTTACATCTACTTTTAAATCTATTACTATTTATTTCATCTTTATAATGTATGCCCCCATATTATTATTTTTTTATAAAACTAAAAATCAATCCATTTTTTTTAGATAGTAAAAGATAGAAGATGATGAAAGATAGATAATGTATGAGTGAAAGTAGAAAAGATACATATACAAAAAAATTAGTAGATAGATATACTGTGATAGAAAAATTATATTTTGATAGAGATGAAGATAAATTGATATTTTAAAGATAGAATAGATACGAGAAAAAAAAAATTGTAATGAATTTTGAAGAAAATAGATAGATAAATTTTGATAGTTGATAGATAGAACTTAAAGACAGATTTTTAAGATAGAAGATAGATATTAGATGATAGATAAAAGGGTAATAGAAGTAGATAAAAAATTTGACAAAAATATTAGATAGAAAAAATAATAGAAAAAATAGATAGTAGATACAGAATAAAGATAGTAGAAAAATTGCAGAAAATATTAGATAAAACGTAGATTTTAAATCATAGATGATAAATAGAAGATGATAAAGAAAATTTTAAAATTGTAAAAAAAAATTTTTAGTTAAATAGTAACATTTTAGTATAAAACTTTTCCTGCCCAGAGATACTGTATCCACGAGGCTCGGGTTTCGCAAAATTTCCCTCCATTCTATGTCGCAGTGTAAACAGGTGATCATATTTTGCATTCTGTGAAGAGAAGCGCCGGCGTTTTACCATCATGCGCTGATCTAATTAGGGGAATAAGAAGAAAAAACCCAGAAGCCGCGCCAGCATTGTGCGCAGATATGTTTTGTGTCATTGCGTTTTCCAGAAATACAATAGACAAGATAATCCACTTTTAGGAAACATTACTCTTCAGGCATTCCCCGTCAGGGAGCTCATATTTTTTAAATTTTGCAATAATCTGCACTTTTAGTTACCTAGGAAACCTGAATTGGGGTTCCCCCGCCACCAATCGCCCATTGTCCCCCGCGAGCCTTTTTGAAATTTCCGCTGTCAAAATTTTTTACCTAAACTTCTTGATTTCTCGGTGGCAGTGAGATGGCCTCGCTCACAGATGGAGGAGAAGGCCCTTTTTAAGGCTCGACCGAAAATTGCTAACCAGGCCGGGGGTTTCCGGGTTTTTTGTACCCTTTGTCAAAAACACTATTTAGTCCGAAACAGACTTCATGTAACATAACAACAACAAAAACCTTGGGAAAATATGGTCGAAAAATTTAATTTCCCTTCAGCAAACACCAAAATATTGATTTCGGCACAAATCAAAAAAAACAAATATTTCTCCCAAAATTAATTGTTCAATGATAGAACAGAAAATCCTTCAGAGATTTACGTACATTTTTATCATTCTAAAAATAATTATAGCAAAATATTAGTAAAATATTTGTAATATTTGGATTTTTTTCTTCGAATCAATAAATTGTAGAATAATTTCAAAGGCCTCTCAGACAAAAAAAAATTATCTTAAGGGAGTTGTACCGAAACCCCCCCCCACAGGTATTCTTCATCTCCCCCCCATTATTCTCCATGAGCTTTTCCGTGCTGTGAGAGCAAGTTTTCCTGGGCCCCCAGTGTAGTTGATTTTGGGGGCCCCCCAGTGGGGATTTTTTTGGGGGGCCCCCATTTTGGGGTTACTTGGGGCCCCCCCCGTGGAGATTATTCTTGGGCCACCGTGGAGTGATTCTTGGGGGCCCCCAGTGGAGTTTATGCTTGGGCCACCGTGGAGTTTTTTCTTGGGGCCCCGTGATTTGATTTTGGGGCACCAGTGGAGTTATTTTTTGGGGCCCACCTGGGGATGAATCTCGGACCTACCGTAGATTGATTTTGGGGCCCCCCGTGGAGATATTTTTGGGGCCCCGTGGAGTTAAATTTTGTGTCCCCCAGTGAAGTGATTCTTGGGGTCCCCCGTGAGTTTTTCTTGGGCCACCCGTGGAGTTGTTCTTGGGGCCATTTGGGTTTATTTTTGGGCACCCAAAGGGGGTTTTGGGGCCCAAACCCAAAAAGATTTTTTTGGGGCCCCCCAGTGGAGTTTAAACTTATTTCCCAAGTGAAGTTATTTTGGGGGGCCCCAGTAGAGATTTTTGGGGGCACCCGTGAAATTGATTTTTGGGCCCACCAGTGAAGTTGTTTTTTGGGCCACCAATGGAGCTGGTTCTTGGGGCCAACCAGAATAGATGATTCTTGGGGTCCACCAGTGGAGTTGGTTTTTTGGAGGGATCTGCTACTGCAAAGACTTTTTCACTCTGCCTTTGCCTCCCGCTTTCCCTTGAAAGTGCTCCAGACCCCTTTTCTGCCAAAAAATTTACAGTTACCGGGTTTTCCCCCTTTTCCCCCTTTTGGGCCCGTTAAAATTTTTTGAGGGTCTTTTTTGCAGCAATTTCCAGTATTCTGTTTGATAGGGTTTCCCCTTTGTTGAAATTAAAGTTCCCAAATACCTTTTTGTGCCCTTTTCATTAATCTCTTTTTTCAATTCATACCCACAACTCTCCTGTTTCCACCCCCGTTGAAAAACCCGGAGCAAAGCAAAAAAGGGGTTGGTACCAAGACTTTCTTTAATATGCTCACCCCCTTTGGTTTACTTATCCTGAGAGGACATTGAAGTTTTCTTGTGTGGAGAACAAACTCGAGCTTCCTTCATCAAAAATTAGCTGTAGACTCAGGAAGACCCCAGAAAATGTCAAGAAGTAATTTCCCAAAAAAAATTTTTAAAAAAAAATTTTTTTTTCTACTGGAAAAACCTCTTAATTATGTAATTTTTCATAAACACCCCCATTCCAATGTAAAAAATAAATGACCTATAAACTTTTAAGGCAAATTTAAGGGTTACCGTTTATTTAGTCAATTTTTTAATGTGAAAACACGCCTTAATTTTTTTTTAGTGTTTTTTTTTTTTTTTGTTTTTTTATATTTACGAGGTTCCCCCAAAATTTTTTGCCTATTTTTAGCTTGTGCGTGCCCTTTGGAAAGGGGGGGAAAAAAATATTTATTAAGATTCAGGGGGATTAAAAATTCCCCCTAATAAAAAATTAGTGGGCCTCACTTGGAATAGTGTTCAGTTCGGCTTCAGTTTATAAAAAGGATTGAAAGGGCCCCGACAAAGTTTAAAGAGGCACCAAACTTTTAAGGGAATGGAGCAAACCAAAATAATAAGGGGAAATAGAGCCTTTTGTTAGAGGAGGGGGTTAAAGAATTAATTATTAGTCTTTAGAAAAGCGGTTCGGGGGGACTATTTTTATTTTAAGGATGTATGGAAATAGAGGATGCAAAAAACGAGAACCATTTAAAAGGAATATAAATTTAGTTAGAGGGGAGGTTTGAAGAATTGAATTATTTTAAACTTGAGAAAGACGGCTTTAGGGGCTGATTAATTTATATAAGGATATAAATGTCCCCTATAAAAAGTATTTGGAAAATTATTTCATGTACAGCCCCTTCAAAAGACAAGGGGAAATTCCCTTCATCTAGAGAAAAAATTATTCAATCTTTAAAGAAGAGAAGCCTTCTTCGCAATGGGAACTGAAAATCTGCAGAATAGCCGCCTGAGGAGGTGGTCACAGCAGGAACAGGTGAGGGCACAAGAAATGTGTAGATAACTATGTCTAAATAATATTCATACTTATGGAGTCATATAAAATGTCTAATCCAGTCTAAGGGCAATTTTGGAACCAGAAATAAAATCT
This sequence comes from Phyllomedusa bahiana, assembly GCA_025379985.1. Taxonomy (NCBI): domain Eukaryota; kingdom Metazoa; phylum Chordata; class Amphibia; order Anura; family Hylidae; genus Phyllomedusa; species Phyllomedusa bahiana. Next base: position 85,560 of record JAODAL010009419.1, on the reverse strand, counting down.
TCCCTGTTCTTCTCTTATGGCTTCCAAGTCTTCATTAGTAGGGGACACAAAGCTAATAAAATCCCTATCTCACTCCCTTCCTCCACATCTTTCCGACCCTTGGTTGAACTTGCTGGACCTATGTTTTTTTTCAACCATACTATGTAACAATGAAATATACTAGGGTTTACCTTTTATTATAATTTGATAACACTGTATCCATCATTGACATAACACAACTCCTTCTACTGACAACATATACTGCAATAAGTTACAGAGACCATCATCCCTCATATTGGCTCCTGTTCCCATCAGTCTCATACTCTACATTCAGTTTAACCTTAATCTCCAGTCTTGTGTGAATCTGTCCCCATGGGGTTCGACATTACTCTGTCTGACCTTGTACAAACATTGCAGTCTGGGAGATCCCAAACCCCAAATTTTTTCTCACTCTGACCTTGTCCCCAACCCAAACTGTAACTGTATCTGTAACCCTAGGTTTGTTTTAGGGCTATAGTGAGGATTTATAGGCCCTTTCACCTCTCTGTTGTGCTTCCTGATACTGTGGTGCTGTTGCTCCGATATTACTTTTTGTTCCACAACACACTGGGATAGGCTTATGTGAATTGGGGCTGTAAATGATGTCAGAGAAGAAGTGACTTCTGGCCGATAGAGGCCTCGGATGGAGAGGGAAGTTAAGCCTAAATACATCTAAAAGAAAAAACTAATCTCAATTTAAGTTTCCAGCTATGGATTTTTTTGTGAATTATGCCTGAATTCAATTAGAACTGACCCAAATCAAGACACTTGGGTCTAATTTGACTTGAAGCTGAAGTGCAACACTACCTAGCAGTATTTTTGGAGAGACTCACACAAGAACAGGGAGAACATACAAAATCCATGTACATGTCGTCTTTGCTTCGATTTGAGCCCAGGAACAGAATGCTGCATGGTAACAATGCTAAGTCACCATGCCATGCAATACAGATGTAAAAAAAAGCATGCCCACAACATTTTCAAACAGGAGAACCCTGGCTCAAACTGGCCCACAGGGGAGCAAGGGAAACCCCTGGTGGGCTCCTGGGCATGGTGGACCCCCCAAACATGGCAGTCCTGAGGCAGCTTTTCAGGAAGAAATGCAGAGAAAGAGAAGCATGTGCTGTATGTGTAGGGTGGGCCTCAAGAGTAAACTCCACTATTGGGCCCCCAAGAACCAAATACACTGGTGGACCCCAAGAACCAACTACACAGGTGGGCCCCAAGAACCGACTACACGGGCGGCCACAAAATCCAAATACACTTGGTGGGCCCCAAGACCCAACTACACTGGTGGGTCGCAAAAGTCAACTACACTGGTGGATCCCAAGAGCCAACTACAATTGGTGGACACCAAGAGCCAACTACACTGGTGGGTCCCAAGAGCCCACTACAATTGTCAGGCCCCCAGAGCCCACTACAATTGTCGGGCCCCATGAGCCAACTACACTGGTGGGTACCAAGAGCCCACAACAATTGTTGGGCCCCATGAGCCAACTACACTGGTGGGCACCAAGAGCTTATTACAATTGGTGGGCCTCAGGAGCCATCTGCACTGGTGGACCCCAATAGCCAACTACAATGGTGGGCCCCAAAAGACAACTACAATTGGTGGGTCCCAAGAGTCAACTACACTTGTGGGCCCCAAGAGTCAACTATGCTGGTGGGTCCCGAGAGCCCAATACAATTGGTGGGTCCCAGGAGCCAACTACACTGGTGGGTCCCAAGAGTCAACTACACTGGATGGCCCCAAGCACTCCAGTCTGACACTTCAGGTAGCATTCGGGCAGTATTGATACTATTTCTGAATGGGAACCTGATAAAATTATAAAAAAGACCCACTAGTGTGATACAAGATAGGACCTGGTATTGGGCAGGAGAGGGCAGATGCCTTAGCTGTGTGGGGCCCTGGAATTACCTTGCCTACTCTCTATTAGAACATGTTATTTTCAAGTTAAAATTATACATTTCCAAGAAATGTTTTTGGAAAGCAGGAACACATTTAGTAAGTGTTTGGTTGTACCGTAATTCTTTTTGTACTTTACATGGTGTAAGTAATTGTTAAGCTTAAAGGGGTTGTCTCACTACATTCATTCATCTCACCTCAGTCCTGTTTTCTTGGTTTAATTTTGAATTCAGGGGCGTGTTTACAGGCTTCCACTAGGCTGCAATACAAACCAGGTCTGTAGCTATAGCAACCAATGCTGGCAGTCTATCAGGAGAGATCAAACAGGTCTGTAGCTATAGCGACCTGAGGAGCTGATGCAGCCCATACAAGAGGGGATATCTAGGAATAGGTAGGACACGGTTAATGGACACATATTGCAAAGTGACTTGTTTTTGCAAGATCTTTAACATAAAAAGCAGCAATCCTTGTAGTGAGACAACCCCTTTAATAGCTTAAGGTAGCAGTTACTTCTACATATGGGTTTTATAGGTGTTGGGATGGTATAACTTCAAGTGAACAGGGTTCAGCTGCAATATCGGCTACAGCCAGTGGATACAATTGCCGCTGTTCTAGTAAAATAAACGTTGTTTTTTTTTTAAATATTCACTTTTGAGCCTGGAATAGTGAGATCAAAAGAAGGGGGCTCAAATGGAAACACCGGGAAGATGTGTGTTAAACTCCATTTTATACATGCAACAATAAAGCGACTGTAATTGTCTACACAAAGGAAGCGCGCGCTATTGTTCCATGCTTTATTCACAACTTACAGGATGGGTAAGCAGACAGGCACTGCATTGTGTTTATGGTAATGATTAGCCTTAGGACACGGTTTCATTGCAAATTCAGGACCATATATCATTTTATCACGGCAGAGCGAGCAATAAGCGCGATTGATCTTCATAAATACTAATATACACAGCAGGACGGCGGCCATACTTAACAACCCACAGTCTTACTGGGGAAAAAGAGAAAAATGTCCGCTCCATATGCCGGCAGTAAATCAGACGTAAAGTCATCCTATCTGTACGACCATCAGGACGCAAAGAAATCTGTTTAGATTTAGAAACATTACATCTCTTAAATCTTAATCTACTGTTGCACCTTCCTAAACTGTGCAGAATGATCAGTTAACTTCTTGAAGACCGCGCTTAGACTATGAACATCCGGGCGGTGGTCATTTATCGCTGGACGGAGGTTCTAAAACTAAGGGCGACATGTATGAAGATCAGCGCGGTTATTTTCGTGAAAATTGCACCTGATTTATGTCGGCGCCCGAAGTGCGGTCATACATGCGGAGTAAAGTTCCCTGCGCCTCGCCTGTGTGTGAGGCGCAGTGTGGAACTTAGGCGCATAAGGAATGCGCCTAACATGTATTAAGCATAGAGACAGGCTGGAAATCAGCGAAAAATCATTAAGCATGTCAGTGATGCGAAAAAATTTATTTTTGCTTCTTTCACCTTGTATTTTATTTAGTATATACAGCAGGAGCCAGCACAGCACAGGTCTTGCTGGGACCTGTGGTCCTCCAAGCAGGATTTCTATGTTCCCAGGGCTTAGTTTGGGTTTTATTTATAGACGTATTTACGTCCGCAAATACATCACCAAATCAGCCTAAAATAATGAACAATTAGCTGAGAAATGATACCAATGAAAAATCCGGATGTATTTCCAGCCATAAATATGACCCGAACTAAGCCTTGGGAACATAGAAATCCTGCTTGGAGGACCACAGGTCCCAGCAAAACCTGTGCTGTGCTGGCTCCTGCTGTATATACTAAATAGAATAAAAGGTGAAAGAAGCAAAAATTCATCTTAATTTTTTACTATTAAAAAAGACAAAAATTAACATCAGCACAACCTGATCATTGGCCGATTTAATGTAAAATTAGTTTAATTTTCTCCGTATTTGTAAGACCTTTTCTAGCTGAGATTTCTTTCTTTTCAGATCTTAGATATATTTCCTTTCATTTTAAATGATCAATTTTTTCTATACATTGCAATGGCTTTTATTCAACTTTGAGTTTTCTCTTTATTCATTCATTTTATAGACAACTCATTTTTATTAGTGTAGTGTTGTAACAGTAGACCTAGAGCACATTTTGCCCCATTACAATAAGTTCTGGCTTCGCTGCGCCTCCTCCGGCTCAGGTAGACCACATTGAACTAGGTCTGCCTGTCGGAGCTGGAATGCGCCTCACTTTGCCGATCGGCATTCATACATGCGTCGGAGTATTCGAATGTGGTGCGTCCCGCCCCAGAACGCCCACACCATGCCCTTTGCACGCCCCTTCATGTTAGGAGCATTCCAAAGTGGCGAAGCTTGCACCTAACATCGCATTTAAACGTCCGACTGCGGAGTCGGCACATTGAGGCGCAGTATACGCCTGAAAACAGGCAGAAAGCCCGATCATACATGTCGCCCTAAGTGTTTAGCTGCAGGAGTGGAGAGCTGGCTGTCATCATCGGTCGGGCTCTCCACTGAGAAGGCAGGGACAGAATATTACCATCCCTGCCTTCCATGATCACCGTGTATACAGCTCTCAATGAGCGTTGTCCATCCAGGTATGCAAGAAGCCTGCCTGATTCTGGGTGCCGGCGGCCACAAGATCGTCAGGGCTCGGTAACTGTAGGAGCCGCTTATCAAACCCAGATCAGCCCTGTGGTGACTTCATGGGGTCTATATGCCTATGGTATCAAGAAAAAAGTAGATTAACTGAGTGCATGGAAAAAGAAAATGTGCCCATTCAAGGTGGTGGCACTTGTGACACTGCCCAGTTTGTGACCTGTTGGCGGCTGCTGTGGTGAAAGTATCGTGAGTGGAAAAATGGTGCCAATGTGAATAAGAGACATGGAAACAGAGCAGCACCACCAGTAAGGTGAACGTCAGCTACGTAGGTGCGCGATGACGGAGGACGCTACACTTCCAAAATGACCCAGGTGGTGACCAGATGTGTGTCTAATACAAAATGATACCTCCTATGAAGACCCTAATGACGAACAAGAAGAAAACAGAGGAGCGCTCTTATGGTGAAGTACGTATGCAGGGTAGTGCAATCTATGGAAGATGCTCATAAATTGCAAGCAGACCTGGACACACTGAGTGCTTGGGCATCCACTTGGCAAATGGGGTTCAATGTGGATAAATGTAAGGTTCTGCATCTGGGGAGAAATAATCTACAGGCATTATATGTCCTAGGGGGAGAAAAACTTGGAGAATCACTTGTTGAGAAAGATCTGGGTGTTCTTGTAGATCATAGACTACAGAACAGCATGCAATGTCAAACAGCTGCCTCTAAGGCAAGTAAGATATTGGCGTGTATTAAAAGAGGCATGGACTCGCGGGACAAGGATGTAATTCTACCGCTGTACAAAGCATTGGTGCGTCCTCACTTAGAATATGCTGTTCAGTTCTGGGCCCCAGTTTAAAGAAGAGATGTAATGGAGCTAGAGAGAGTGCAAAGACGAGCAACCAAACTTATAAGGGGAATGGAGCATCTTAGTTATGAGGAGAGGTTAGTAGAATTGAACTTATTTAGTCTTGAGAAAAGACGGGTTCGGGGGGACATGATTAATTTATATAAATATATAAATGGTCCCTACAAAAAGTATGGGGAAAAATTATTTCAAGTGAAGCCCCCTCAAAAGACAAGGGGGCATTCCCTTCGACTAGAGAAAAAAGGATTCAATCTCCAGAGGAGAAGAGTGTTCTTCACTGTTAGAACTGTGAATCTGTGGAATAGCCGCCTGAGGAGCTGGACACAGCAGGAACAGGTGAGGGTTTCAAGAAAGGCTTAGATACCTACCTGGAACTAAAGAATATTAATGCGTACGTAGCCATGTAAAATTCTTGATCCTGGCTGGTGGAGGCTCTGGGTTCATAGATGGGGTCTCCACTGGAGCATATTGGTTCTTGCATTGTGGGTTCCAGGGCATTAACTAGTGGTGAGGCTGGGCTTAATGTCCTTGTCTCTCTCCCTCACCCACATTTTCCCCACCCTTGGTTTAACTTGATGGACATGTGTCTTCTTTCAACCGTACTAACTATGTAAAATATGTATGCAATAAAAATTAATAAAATCAGTGGGAACTGGGGGCTCACCTTGTTTAGTTGTGCTAATGTATAGGCATAACACTCTTAGGCGTTTATATGGACTCAGTCCGAGTCGTCCAGTAGCAGCCGTGGATCCTTCTCCAAAACCTCTTGCGGCAGCGGGCACAATGTATAGAGCAGATCAAGAAAAAACGGGTCCCAGCTCTTAGTTAAAAACTTACTCAATGAGGCAGCATGTAAATGCTATAATAAAGGATTTATTTATATAAATAAACTCATAAAAGATTGTAATACTTATACAACATATGGTTTAACCCTAACCCACATTTTCCCCACCCTTGGTTTAACTTGATGGACATGTGTCTTCTTTCAACCGTACTAACTATGTAACTATGTATGCAATAAAAATTAATAAAATCAGTGGGAACTGGGGGCTCACCTTGTTTAGTTGTGCTAATGTATAGGCATAACACTCTTAGGCGTTTATATGGACTCAGTCCGAGTCGTCCAGTAGCAGCCGTGGATCCTCCACTCTCGCGGCAGCGGGCACAGTGTATAGAGCAGATCAAGAAAAAACGGGTCCCAGCTCTTAGTTAAAAACTTACTCAATGAGGCAGCATGTAAATGCTATAATAAAGGTTTTATTGATAAAAATAAACTCATAAAAGAATGTAAACCTTATACACCATATGGATTACTCGATGCATTTCTCGCCTCAGACAAGAGCTACTTCAGGAGAAATGCATGCAGAATGTAAACCTTATACACCTTATGGATTACTCAACACACTTCTCGATTCAGACAGGCGCTACTTCAGAAGAAATGTAGCAAGACCCTATTGAGTCACTCCCAGCCCGTCTAGTTGTTTTCCATGTTGCACATGGCGGTTAGCCTGGATACTAGCTACTGTCTATATGGTGAACACACAAAATTCAGTTGAATGCACTATACAGTAGTTGCCACCCTTATTATCCCATCTAGGAAGTGATGGACTGGGTGGAAGACCTTTATAGTCCGATAAGATTTGAATGTGGCACATGTATTAATATGGTGCTCATATGGAAACTATGGGTGGTAATAATAAAACATGTTATGGAAAATATAGCTATTTTTATATGTAAAGGCTAGTGAGGCACTTCAGATTTAACCCTACGTATTGGTAATCGCAAATGGTATAGAATGTGACGCATGATGTTGTGTCCATTGTTGCTCCCAATTGACATAGGGTCAGAGGGGAAAGGACTTTGATTGAGACCTTGAGTGACATCGAAAAATGAGTCTTGGACTGGAGTGCTTGGGGTCCACCAGTGTAGTTGATTCTTGGAGCTCACCAGTGGAGATCATTTCTGGAGCCCACCAGTGGAGTTCATTCCTGGAGCCCAAAAGTGGAGTTCATTCTTGGGGGTCCATCAGTAGAGTTCATTCTTGGTGCCCACCAGAGGAGTTGATTCTTGGAGTCCATCAGTGAAGTTGATTCTTGGAGTCCATCAGTGAAGTTGATTCTTGGAGTCCATCAGTGAAGATGATTCTTGGAGTCCACCAGTGGAGTTGATTCTTGGTGTTCACCAGTGAAGTTGACTATTGGGGCCCATCAGTGGAGATAATTCTTGAAGCCCACCAGTGGAGCTGATTCTTGGAGGCCACCAATGGAGATGATTCTTGGGTCCAACCAGTAAAGGTTATTCTCGGGGTCCATCAATGGAGATCATTATTGGTGTCCACCAATAAACATGATTCTTGAGGCCTACCAGTGGAAATTATTCTAGGGGACCCACCAGTGGAGATGATTCTTGGAGCCCACCAATGGAGATGATTCTTGAAGCCCACCGGTGGAGATGATTCTTGGGACCCACCAGTGGAGATGATACTTGGGGCCCACCAGTGGAGTTGATTCTTGGGGTCCACCAGTGGAGTTCATACTTGGGCCGACCAATGTAGTTTATTCTTGGGGTCCACTGCACATGCTTCTATCTCTGTTTCTAAGTCATTCTCCCTGAAAAGTAGCTCCAGGTTTGCTATTCTTAGGGGCCCACTAAAAAAATATGTGGAAAATATCAGTCAGCAGGTAGGAATGCATTGACTCACCATGCTGCCACCTGCAGCTGCTCAGATATAATTCATAGAGAGTAACTGATAAGGAATTGTCCATAATTTTAAAAATTAATGTATAGCAGATACACCCTATGTGCATTTTTTTTCCAGTATTACATAAGCTACAGGTAAAAAAATCTAGAAAATCCATTAAAAAGTAAATTAATTATTTTAAACAGACCATTAAAAATATAGAAAAATAAAACATTATATGAGATATGATTCCAACAGATGTTCGCAGGAATACAACCTTCAGGTAACGTCATTTAACGGACTTCCTATCATTAGTTTTATGGTAAATTCTGTTTTTTATGAACAGCTTGTCAGAACCAGATGTCTTTTGATTAATGGAACTGAACGCGGTGGCGGGGAGTGAATGAATTTTCTTTAGGGGCTCAGAGAGCTTATGTGACTAAACGGCTCCTTAAGCTCAGTGCTCACAATACACTTTAGGGCCCATGCATCATAGTTGCAAAATTTATGCAAAAAAAGTTTGTAAATAAAAGTTTGACATGTATTTTTTTTTTTTCCTAGCAATGAGTGGTAAAATATTATGAATTCTTGTAATATCTATATTGTGTCATCATTTCAGTAAAGTAAAGTAAAAAGTTTAAAATTCCAAAATTTGAAGGGGAAATACCGCTGCCTCAGCATTGCTTACATATACAGTAGAAACCAGAAGTTTCCATCCACTATATAAAAAGCCCCATCTGCAGGTTTTTCTCACTCTCTGACACGACATCAGAATAAACCTTCCCTGTTTTAGGTCAATTAGGAAGCAAAATTATTTATATTTGCCAAATGCCAGAAAAATGAGAGAGAGAATTTTTAAGGCATTTTTATTACTTTCTGCAAAGTCAGAAGTTTCCTCCATTTAATTAGTATATGGTAGCTTTGTCCTTAAACAGGACTTGGGACTTGGGTCAAACGTTCTGGATCCTTCCACAAAGTTCTTACAACAGTTGGTAGGAATTTTGGCCCCTTCCTCCTGACAGAACTGGTGTCACTGAGCCATGTTTGTAGGTTGTCTTGCTCACACCGGCTTTTTCAGCTTTGGCCATACATTTTCAATAGGACTGAGATCAGGGCTTTGTGATGGCCGCTCCAAAACATTGGCTTGGTTCTCCTTAAGCCACTTTGTAACCAGTTTGGCAGGAGCTTTGGGTCATATTCCATTTGGAAGACCCATTTCCGCCCAAGCTTTAACTTCCGGGCTGAAGTCTTGAGATGTTGCTTCAGTATTGCCACATAATCTTCTTTCTTCATGATGCCATCTATTTTGTGAAGTGCAGCAATCCCTCCTGCAGTAAAACAACCCCACAACATGATGCTGCCATCCTCGTGTTTTACAGTTGGGATGGTGTTCTTAGGCTTCTAAGCTTCCCCCTTTTTCTTCCAAACGTAACGAAAGTCTGTAACGAACTTGGAAGTGGATCCACTGGACCACCGCAAGCGATGGTGTAAGCCACGATAGGGAACGGAATCTAAGTAGGTCCCGGTTTTCACCAGAGCCCGCCGCAAAGCGGGATGGACTTGCTACCAGGTCGTTACCCCTGACGTGACTTGCTTGTGATGGCGGCCAAGGGTGAGCGTGGTACAGAATCGTGAGGCGTAGTCGGGGACAGGCAGCAAGGTCAGGGCAGGCGGCAAAGGTTCGGAGTCGGTAAACGTAGGCAGAGGTCAGAATACACGGTAGGACAATAGATACTTGGGAACGCTTTCTCTAGGGCACGAGGCAACAAAGATCCAGCAGGGAAGTGACGTGGGTCCAAAACCTAAATAGAGACAGCGCCCGGCAATTAGCCAATTATCGGCGCACTGTCCCTTTAAATCTACATGGATGAGCGCACATGCTAGGGGGCGCATGCGCATTCCGGCCGGCAGGGGACGAGGACCGAACGGGAGCGAGGTCAGGTGAGTGGACGGGACGGGTGCGACCACGGCCAGCTGTGCGGCCCGTGGCACCACCCGTCCCCACTGGGGACCTGCCATGGGAGACACGGGCGCGACCGCGGTCCGTGGAACGGATCGCGGCGCGACCCGTTACAGTACACCCCCCCCCTTAGACCTCCCCTCCTTTTTAGGATGTAGAAACCTGAGAAGAAGATCACGATTCAGGATGTTGGATTCTGGCTCCCAGGATCTCTCCTCGGGTCCGAAGCCCCTCCAATCCACGAAGAAGAAACGCTTCCCTCTGACCGTCTTCATATCCAAGATGTCCTTTACTTCGAAGATGTCAGCGGTTTTGGCTACTGGGGAAGGCGTTACATTCCTCTGAGAGAACTGGTTCAGGACCAGCGGCTTAAGGAGGGAGACATGGAATGCGTTTTGGATCCGGAGAGATGGAGGCAAGGAGAGCTTGTACGTCACCGGGTTCAACTGCCGAAGAACCTTGAAGGGTCCGAGGAAGCGAGGACCCAATTTAAGACTAGGAACCTTCAGGCGCACGTACCTCGAGGAGAGCCAAACTTTGTCCCCTGGGTGGAGCGTTGGGGCAGGTCTTCTCCTTTTGTCAGCCTGAGTCTTCATACGGGCAGAGGCCCGAAGTAGGGAACGTCGCATCTCCTGCCGGATGGCCTTGATATCCCGAACTTGGTCGTTGACAGCGGGCACATCTGAATCCGTGGGCAGGGGAGGGGGGGGGTGCGGGTGGCGGCCATAGACTACAAAGAATGGGGAGATGCCGGCTGCATCCGAGTCACGATGGTTATAAGAAAATTCTTGCAGACGGGAGCATAGTGCACGCCAAAATCGGGAAACAAATTGAACACCGCGGTCGGAGACAATGTGTGAAGGTAGCCCATGTAGCCGGAAAACATGCCAGAAGAAATGATTAGCCAATTGTGGGGCAGACGGCAGGCCAGGGAGAGGCACAAAGTGGGACATCTTCGAGAACCGGTCTGTAACCACCCAGATGACCGAATTCCCAGAGGAGACCGGTAGGTCTTTGATGAAATCCATGGCTATGTGCATCCAAGGGAACCTGGCACGGGCAGGGGATGCAAGAGACCTGCGGGCCTGTGGCGTGGGACCTTGTTCCGAGCACATGTGATACAGGCGAGAGTGAAGTCCTTGACATCTTTTGTCAGAGTCGGCCGCCAGTAGTGCCGTGAGATCAAAGCGTAGGATTTCCGAGCTCCGGGATGGCCAGCCAAGAGAGAGCTATGCCCCCATTCCAGAATCTTCTTCCTGAGTGCCGGCGGCACGAAAGTCTTAACAGTAGGAACGTTCTGGAAATCTGTGGGAGCCACATGAACCAACCGTTCAGGATAAATGATGTGTTGTGACACGGGTTCTTCACCGACCACGTCCGAGGCACGGGAGAGGGCATCAGCCTTGACGTTTTTCTCAGCAGGTTGAAATGTATGCGAAAATCGAAATGTGATAAAAAGAGAGACCACCGGGCTTGGCGAGGGTTCAAATGTTGGGCCGTCTGAAGATAAAGTAAATTCTTGTGGTCCGTAAAGATGTCGATTGGATGACGAGCCCCCTCCAGAAGATGTCGCCACTCCTCCGGGGCTAACTAGATGGCCAAGAGTTCCCGGTCCCCAATGGCATAGTTCCGCTCTGCCGGCGAAAAGGTCTTAGAGAAGAACCCACATGTGAGAATCTTGCCTTTGGGACCTTTCTGTGTGAGGACCGCCCCCTCCCCCACGGAATAGGCATCCACCTCCAAGGAGAACAGCCTCTCGGAATCAGGCCGGCCCAAGACAGGTGCAGTGGAGAAGGCAGGCTTTAGATCAACAAACGACTTCTCAGCCTCCGGGGGCCAGCATCTCAGGTTCGCATTCTTCCTCGTGAGGGCCACGATAGGAGCCACCAAGGTGGAGAAGTGGGGAATAAATTGTCAGTAATAATTTGCGAAGCCCAGGAAGCGCTGTATTGCCCTAAGACCAACAGGATGTGGCCATTGTAGCACCGCAGAGAGTTTTGCTGGGTCCATCTTCAGGCCCTTCGCCGAGACTATGTACCCGAGGAAGGGTAGGCTGGTCTGATGGAATAAACATTTCTCCAGCTTGGTGTACAGTCGATTGCTGCGCAGACGTCACAGAACCTGGCGCACGTGTGTCCGGTGAGTCTGAAGATCCGGGGAGAAAATCAGGATGTCATCTAGGTACACTATGACACAGGTGTACAAGAGATCCTGGAAGACATCGTTAACGAATTCTTGGAACACCGCTGGAGCGTTACAGAGCCCAAAGGGCATCACGAGATACTCAAAATGTCCATCTCGGGTATTAAACGCCGTCTTCCACTCATCCCCCTCCCGAATTCTGATGAGGTTATAGGCTCCTCGCAGATCCAATTTGGAAAACACCTTAGCCCCCTTGAGGCGGTCAAAAAGTTCAGAGATCAGTGGGAGAGGGTAGCGGTTCTTCACGGTGATCTTATTTAGACCCCTGTAGTTGATACACGGGCGGAGGGAACCATCCTTCTTCTGCACGAAGAAAAACCCGGCTCCGGCTGGGGAAGAGGATTTGCGAATGAACCCATTCTGCAAGTTTCATGTATGTAGGCCGACATGGCCTGAGTCTCCGGCACGGACAACGGGTAGACCCTACCTCGGGGTGGACTGGTTCCTGGGAGGAGGTCGATTGGGCAGTCGTAAGGCCGATGTGGCAGCAGCGTATCGGCCTCTTTCTCGGAGAACACGTCCCCAAAGTCCTGGTACTCGGCCGGCAGGCCTGGCAAAGGCTTAACAAGCGGGTGCGGAGAAGTGGTAGGCACTGGGCGTGGTACCTCCAAGCAATGGTTCTGGCATTCCGGTCCCCAACGCAGGACTTCGCCTGTCTTCCAATCGAGCGTAGGGGCATGATGTTGCAGCCAGGGAAGCCCCAAGAGGATCGCCGAGGAAGCACGGGACAGGACCTGGAACCTGATCTTCTCCTTATGTAGGGCCCCCACACGGAGAGTCACCGGCCGGGTGATCGACTGGATGGGATCAGTGAGGAGCTCCCCACTGTCCGAAGAAATGAGCAGAGGCTTCTCCAGACGGACTACAGGTACGTGGTATCGGGTAACCAAGGAAGCATGGATGAAGTTCCCGGCAGAGCCCGAATCCAGGAACGCAGAACTCCGGAACGAAAGACCAGCATCAGAGGCCACCTCCACTGGCATTATCAAACGTGGAGAGGAGGAAACTGTACCTAAGGCCGCCTCTCCTACGGCACCTAGCTGTGAGCATTTCCCGGACGCTGGGGACGTAGCGGACAGCTACTGTGGAAATGGTCCGGGCTGGCGCAGTAGAGACATAGCTTTTCGATTCGACGACGGTTCAGTTCCTGCTCAGATAGATGGACCCGGTCCACTTGCATGGACCGGGTCTGCGGCTTGAGGAGGTGGCAATGGAGAATGCTGTAAAACAGGAGCCAGGTGGAACCGCCGACGGGGGCGTGCAGAGTCTCTCTCTTGGCAGAGCTCTAATTGCCTCTCAGCGAACCTTACATCGATGCGAGTTGCTAGGTGAATCAATTCGCTCAGGGAGGATGGGAGGTCTCTCGCTGCCAAAGCGTCTTTTACCCTGCTGGACAGACCCTTTTTGAAAGTAGCGCAGAGGGCGGCATCATTCCAAGTGAGCTCCGAAGCCAGGGTACGAAATTGGACCGCATAGTCTCCCACAGACGAGTCGCCCTGACGAAGGCTCAAGAGCGCGGTTTCGGCCGAGGATGCACGCGCCGGCTCCTCGAAGACGGTGCGGAATTCATGGAGGAAGGTCTGTAGATCCGCTGTCACAGGGTCGTTCCTGTCCCAGAGAGGAGTTGCCCAAGCCAGAGCCTTCCCGGACAGCAGACTCACCACGAAGGCCACCTTAGACCTCTCCGAGGGAAACTGATCCGCCATTAGTTCCATGTGCATAGAGCACTGGGTGATAAAACCCCGGCAGAGCTTGGGATCCCCGGCGAAGCTGGAGGGTAAAGGGAGCTGAAGCTTGGGTCCCACGGCGGCCAATGGAACGGCTGATGTAGACGGAGCCGCAGACGGAGACTGTTGCTGGGATGCCAGGAGCTGACGCATCATGGCGGAGAGCTGGCCCAATTGCTGCGACTGTTGAGCGATTTGCTGCGATTGCTGGGCAACAATCGTCGTAAGATCCGCGATGCTTGGCAGAGGCACCTTGGCGGCATCCATGGCTGGATCTTACTGTAACGAACTTGGAAGTGGATCCGCTGGACCACCGCAAATGATGATGTAAGCCACGCCAGGGAACGGAATCTAAGTAGGTCCCAGTTTTCACCAGAGCCCGCCGCAAAGCGGGATGGACTTGCTGCGGCGGGAGTCTACCAGGTCGTTACCCCTGACGTGACTTGCTTGCGATGGCGGCCAAGGATGAACGTGGTACAGAATCGTGAGACGTAGGCGTAGTCGGGGACAGGCAGCAAAGTCGGGGCAGGCAGCAAAGGTTCGGAGTCGATAACTTAGGCAGAGGTCAGAATACACGGTAGGACAATAGATACATGGGAACGCTTTCTCTAGGGCACGAGGCAACAAAGATCCAGCAGGGAAGTGACGTGGGTCCAAAACCTAAATAGAGACAGCGCCCGGCAATTAGCCAATTACCGGCGCACTGTCCCTTTAAATCTACATGGACGAGCGCGCGCGCACTAGGAGGCGCGCATGCGCATTCCGGCCGGCAGGGGACGAGGACCGAACGGGAGCGCGGTCAGGTGAGAGGACGGGACGGATGCAACCACGGCCAGCTGTGCGGCCCGTGGCACCACCCGTCCCCGCCGGGGACCTGCCATGGGGGACACGGGTGCGACCGCGGTCCGTGGACCGGATCAAAGTCATTATGGCCAAAAAGTCCAATTTTAGTTTTGACAGACCACAGGATATCTCCTGAAATTTAGGTGTTTGTTCCTGAGCATTTGCAAATTTTAATCTGGATTTTATGTTTCTTTTGGAGTAATGGCTTCTTCCTGGCAGAGTGGCCTTTCAGATCATGTTGATACAGTACTCGTTTCACTGAGGATAATGACAATCTAACCAGCTTTCACCAGCATCTTCACAAGGTCTTTTGCTTATGTTCTTGGGTTGATATGCACATGTCAAACCGAAAAACATTCATCTGTGAGACACAGAACCTGTCTCCTTCCTGAGGGGTATGATGGCTGGACATCCCCATCTTGTTTGTTCTTGTGTATAATTGTTTTCACAGATGAACGAGGCATCTTCGGGTGTCTGGAGATTGCACCCAAGGATGATCCAGACTTGTGCAAGTCCACAATTCTCTTCCTGATATCTTGGCTGATTTATTTAGACTTTCCCATGATTTTACACACAGAAGCAGTGTGTTTCTGGTTTGCTTTAAAATACATCCACAGCTGTGTCTCTAAATAACTCAAATGTTGCCAATAAACCAATTATAAGCTTCCAAAGACCTGACCTCATCATACGGACGGTCCCAAATTGTTTAAAGTCACAGTAATCCCAGTGTATGGAAACTTTTGACTTTTCAAAAAGGAATAAAAATGCCTTAAAAATTCGCTCCCTCTCATTATTCTGCATTTGGCAAATAGAAATAATTTTGGTTCTTAATTGACCTAAAACGGGGAAGGTTTATTCTGATTTCATGTCAGATAGTGAGAAAAACCTACAGATGGGGCATTTTATCTAATGTATGGAAACTTCTGGTTTCAACTGTAGGCAACATGTATGAACTTTGGCGTATAGAGACTAGTTCTTAATCACTTTAAAGCAGTATAGAATGCACCAGAATGTATGAAAATGTTCTTCTGCATGTCATACATTTGGCGCATCGTAGGTGTAATTCTGCCGCAAATTCTATCTGTGCCACATTGTATAAAAAAAGAAAATACTCCACTAAATTCCTGACAGCTCAGGCCAAGCTTAATGATGTTAATCATAAAACTGTACTAAAAAAAAGAATTTCCCTAAAATATAAAACTAATATAAAATTATATAATATAAAATTAATGCTGAAAAGGGTTTTATCGTTTGAATCGTTCGTACACTTCAGCTGATTCTATCAGATTCAATTTCAAATCCAGGGTTGAGTCACTCCTCTCAGCAGGCGTGTCTCTCCTACCAGGAGGCATATCCCTTTGCCAAGAGGCGTGTCTCTCATCACTGAAGAGCTGTGACATCATCATTCTGTGTGTGCGGTGGAAGAGGAAGGATGTCTAGAGAGGATAGCTCTGCAGCCTCCTGCATGCTTCTTATGTCTGCAGAGCCTTCAGCTTCAGGCTCCACAAGCTCCTTGCTATGCTATAAACAATTATACCCACAGCCTGAACTGATGAAACACATGTGAAAAATGCACACTGCCCTCTCCCCCTCTTCCCCCTCTGGTATCAGGCAGGAGACTGTATAAGACTGTGTTATATGGAGGGAGCACAAGATATAAGACTGTGATATATGAGGGGAGAGTGAATCTATGAGTTAAACAGTCAGTAATTGCCCAGATCATTCACCTTAGAACTGGGAGATGAATATAGAGCCAGCATCCCTCTCAGATAGTTGGTTTCGCTTTTGGTTTCCACAGTTCAGAGGGGGATAAATACAGAGTGTGCAGGAAGCAAATCACAGCACAGGGGGCATGTTCGGGAGTGTTTCCCATCAGGGGGCGTGTCCAACAGGATGAATGAAATGTCAGTCAGCCAATCACAGCGCATGGGGGGTGTCCAGGGGCGTTTCACAGCTGGGGGCATGTCCCAACAGGCTGAATGAAATGTAATCCAGCCAATCACAGAAAAGAGGGCATGTCCCGAGCAGCAGCTGCAGAATTAGCTGTAGATGCACAGTTTAGCTCATATCTACTATACTAAGTGACTTAGGTAATGCAAACCAATTACAAAAGTGCTTATTTTTACTGTCCCCATAATCTGAGACATGATCTTTGTAGCGAGAAAAGCCCTTTAATTAAATAAGATAAAATTAATCTTAATGTTCCTCATCAGGAAAAGACACCATGAAGGTGTAGGGAGATGTACAAACCTTAAAGCTCCACTAAAATTTAAACAAATTCAGTCAAGCTCAAGGAAAAAGAACTAGGGGTGACACGTATGAATGGGTCTGCACCAGTTTGGGTGTGCTTTGGGGCGAGGAAACCTGTCGTAGCCCTGTTCTATAGATTTATGAACAGTTGTTTGTGCAAAGTTGGCGCATTCTGCACCAGACACGACACTTTTGAATACACTAAGCTTGCTGAGGGTGCGTTGCTAGAATTGTATTATTGTGCCAAAGTTTGGTGCAAAACATATGAATGAGCCAAAGTTTGGCGCATAACTGTCACAAAACCATGCCCATTTCAGAGTGGTTTGGCTGAAACCAATTTTTCCACAGAATGGGACACATGTATAAAGTGCTGTGAGACACTTTCATACATCCTGGCACCTTATACACTTCTCTAAAGCAATTTAAAAGGGGCTATAGGCCCCAGGTCTCTGTCAAGGGAACTCCTGCTATGACGGAATTGTTTATTTTGTTTTGCCCTTAAGTTTGCCCCAGCAAATATGGTGGGGATCGTTCCACTGGGTGCCATCTTGTTTCCTGTTTCCCTGTTTGTCAGCAATATAAAACTCCCCAAGCCTTTATTTATTGCTTGAGTATTGTGTTTAAGCTCCGCGGGGCAGTCCTCTACCCTGAACTGCATCCCTTTATTCCTCACCTTTGCGGTTTACCCTGCAAACTTCTAATACCTACGTTTTCCTTCAACTGTGCCCCTCCTGACTTTGCCTAGGACCAGTCTACACCCCCGGCTGCCTCCTTTTTTCCGTCTCATTGGCCTTCCTTGTTCAAGCCAGTCCTACCTTTTGGTTCCCATCCACAGTATCGTGACGGGATCTCCCACAAAAGGAGTCCCCTGGGGCTTTTTTCCCCCGGGAAGTCCCCTCAAACAGCTAAACTGCTAGGGGTAACAGCCCCCACCCCCGAGATGCAAGCATTGAAAAGTCAAATGTGCCCTTATAAGGCAACGGCCAAAATACCCAAAGTGTAGGACAAGCGATTCGGGAACTACGTGAAACGTGCCCCATTATCCGCCGGATGGTCCACCGGGAGATCAAGCCCGGACCACCCATTGGGTGCCTGTAGGGCCCCGAAATTGACCCTTAATTCGGCGGATATGCGACAAAATTCCCGGGGGTTTCCCCCTCAATCAATTAGGCATACTTCGCGAAACCCTCGCAATTCCTCCGACAGAATCGGGGGTCCTGTTATCATTATGCTGCTGACACACAAACCCTGCCTTTTCCCTTTAAATTGAAACTCAAGACGCCCGGCTGAATCCCCCGGAAGTTCACGACGCCATGAGTCAGATTTTTGCGCCCCAATCGGGTGCTACTGCAAAACCCGCAATATTATTTTTTGCGCCAAAGGCAAACGCCCAGTTTGCGAGTATGCCATGGATTCCAAGGGGGCATCACACCAACGGAAGACCAGCGAAATTGTCTTTTTTTTAGGAAAGGGGACTAGCAGTGCAGAAAGGAGGAACTTGCCCGTGCAGGGGCCCCTTTTTGGTTGGATCCTTCATTAATCCTGCACTGAACGATACCCGCCCTTGTCGAACGACGACAGGAAAGTGGGCTACTCTAAATTTTGATACCAAGTAGTCCCCCCCCGGGGTCCCTGTCAGCTTTCCAAGGCACCTCAAGGTAACCCACAGAGAGTCGGGGAATTGACCTAGCAATCTTTCCATTTTAAAAACGGAGGGCAGGGAAAAAGGAGCATGGCTCCGGGAAACCCTATGTTTCTATTGGGGAAATCGCCCACTTTCTTACAACGCCCTACCCGTCCCGGAATTGGTGGCAGCATCAGGACCACCCCAATGAAGAATCCATTGCTTCAGAGACCGATTTATCGAAAGAGCATTGTCCTTTCCCATCCCCCAGTGCACCTCATATTAAGAAAAGAAACAAAGACTCCATTGCTTCCTTCCCATCAGTTCCTGGTTAAACTCTCAATGGTATCTACCTCAGCTTGGTAATTTTCGGGGGGCGAGGGGGCAATTTCATGGACCTTTCCCTTTGCTCAAAGCAGGGGTTTTTAAATCCAAAGAAACTCTCCCTGTGGAAGGGGAAACTTAGGGGGATTCCACTAACTCAGGGCCCTGGCCAAGAGAAGAACCACTCGAGATCTTATGACATCCATCATCGTGAAGTCCTGTCTTTCCAGTCTCTTCCCACACTTCCCTGTCATCCAGGCCCTACCGGGGTGCAACACAAACCCATTTTTATCAATAAAAAACCCAAGGAGATAAGCCCCCAAAGGGGATGCCTTCCTCAGTCACCTAAAACAAGGCCCAGAAGATCCACCCAAAGCCAACAAAAATATTAGAGCCCCCTCGGAATACAGGAATTTGCAGACACCGCAGAAAAAAAAAATGCAGACCACTCCCCCCACATCGACCCTATGATTGCCCCATAGACTTGCCCCCAGGTGACCTAACCTTTCCGGGAAACATCCCCCTTTGGCAGTCAAATTAAAAACCCCCTCAAGGATACATAGAAGAAAATTGGCCTAAGGGTTCACCCGCCCATCTTTTCCTCACCGCGGGGGCTCCCATATTCTTTGTTTTAAAAAGAAGACTTCCCTTTAAAACCTTGTTTGTTTTACAGAAACTTAAAGGGTTTCTCGAAAAAGTTGGGTTTTTAAAATTTTAAAGATCTTTTAAAAAAAAACCTTTTGCAATAATTTTCATTAACAAATGTCCTACTGATTTTGGAGCTAGCCCTTTTAGTATACTACATCAGCCCCTCAAATCTCTATGTAGCCAACCTGTTATCCTTATCTACTGGCTGCGGGCGAATGATCATAAACCTTTGAAACAGGTCGGAGCAAGAGCCCCTCCCGCACAGAATGCTTCTGTAGTAGAGGGAGGGGAAGGGAGGACTCTGGCATCTTGTCCCTGTCCCGGGGATTAACCCTTGGTGCCTGTTCCTCCTGCTCTCTACCAGATAGTTGACAGCATGACCCTGCTGTTACATAATCTATGTGTCTTTGGGAACGGTGTAATCTAATCTATACAGATCAGGGGCATGTGAATACTTTATGTTCTCCCTGTATTTAGGGACACATCCTGAGTAAAAACCTTCCCTTGTTGTTGCGGGAGAGGGGGAGACTGTAAGCTAAGCAGGGGATATAGGAACACTGATCCCCCGCTCTATTAGCCACCACTTCCCCTTTCCCCTCCTACACTATAGATCACCCCTCCGCAACAGACCTGGGCGGGCACACACGGGGTGAACTCTGAGAGCAAACCCCTCCCCCCCCCCATAGAATTACGTAGCTGCTTGTGCTGATGGGAGGGGGAGGGAGCAGAACAGACAGCCAAGAAGCACCCCCCAGTTAAATTTAAACCGGGGACACTGACAGGCTGAAAGCTCTATGAGAAACCTTTAACAAAATTACCACCCAAAAACCCTTTCCTCACCATTGATCCCCCACACTGAAAGAGTGCCATGGGGAAGATCTTTTTCCCCAAAATTTGATCTTCGAGTCGCCTATAACTTGGTCCGATCAATCTGGAGTGAATGGAAGCCGGCTTTTAGGTCACGTTACGGACACTTTTGAAAATTGTGTTATGCCCTTTTTTCCTTTGTAATGCCCCGCCCCTTTCAAACACCTTTAATGACATCTTTAGAGACCTCTTTGCCATTCATTGTCCCCCCCATCTCGACGATATCCTGATTTTCTCCAACTCAATGGAGAAACCCCCAAAACATTTAACTGTTCTGGAAGGCTAAGAGGAACCAACCACAATTTTAAAATTGAAAAATTGAATTTCACAAACCAAGAAACCCTTCCTTGGTTATAAATTTCACCTCATGGTCTACAGATGGACTCTATAAGATCAAAAACAATAAAGAAAATGGCCCAACCCCAGAAACAAAAAATAGTCCAACGTTCAAAAGTTTTCCAAATTCTTAGAGCTTCATCAAGAATTTTCCGGAAATAATTCCCCATTTCACTTACTAAGAAAAAAATCTTTTTTTGTCTCCACAAGCACAAGAAACCTTCTCTCTTTTAAAGTGCAAGTTCACTAAGCCCCGTATTAGTTCATCCTGACCCCAAAATCGCCTTCATTGTGGAAGGATGCTTCAAACTGTGCGTAGGGCTATTCCTCAAGAACAAAGGGCAAATTTATTTCATCCTTGTGCATTTTTCTCCCACTTTATCATCTGCTGAAAGAATTATGAGTGGGGGGAAAAAAAGAACTTTAGCTATTGTTGCAGCCTTTAAGGAAAGGAACATTTTCAAAGGAAAACCTTTACAGCAAAAAATTTTGCTACGATTCACCGTAATCTGGGAAATTTGTTAGATCGGCCAAGTGTCAACTCCCCCCCAACTCGTTGGAGTATCTTTCTTTAAACCCAATTTAACTTGTAACTCACAGGCCCGATCCGTAATGGCAAGGCGGATGCCTATCAAGAATTTTCCCCAAGGATCAACTCCTACTATTCCCCAAGACCCCTTGTTCCGATTCAAAATTTGGGGGGAATCCATAAAAAGACTTTCTTTAAAAAAGATAAAGGGTATAAAACCGACTCCCTCTGCCCAACCCCCCGATATGTACAATTGGACTTTAAAACAAGATTGGACCCATAACAGCAGCTCAATACCCAAACAGTGAGAACTGAAAACCCTTTTTGACTAGCCCAAATTCCAAATTTCCGGTCACAAAGGATGCGAAGACGCAAGAATTTTTTTCCCCCCTTTTCTCGGTGGCCCAATTAACTACAGGGTGTAAAAATATGTACATCTTGGGGACACTGTGCTAGAAAGCAAGACTCCATTCTTCACCCCCCCGGGCCTACTAAAAGCCTTTTGCCGGTCCCCTCTCGCCCCCCGGGTTCGATTTTCCATGGACTTCGTCGTGGATCACCTACCTCTAAGGGGAAAATACTATTCCGGGTAGTTTTACCGGTTTCACCAAGGCGCACATTTCATCCCAAAGTACTGGCTAACCCTCGCTAAAGACACTGCGGGTCTCAACTTTAAATTTTTCGCCTTCATGGGGTCCCCTGATGAGGGTTTCTCGGGTCGGGGGTGCAATTTACATCAAAATTTTGGCGAGTTTTTCTCACACTGGGCATCGTATCAATCATCAACCGCCTTCCACCCCAATCAAAAAGGCAGACTGAACGCACCATCAACCCTGGGAAAAGTACCTGCGATGCTAATTTCCACCTACAAATGACTGGGGTTATCGCTTCCCGTGGCTGAATTTCGTACAACAAATTCCCCAAAAAACCCCACCAAAAAGACCCCTTTTTTTGCAAAATTTGGAAACCATCCAAATATTCTTCCCAAAATTCCCCGCTGTTCCCATATTCCAGCTGCTGGGAAAGGGTCTCTGTATTCACAAAATTTTTACAAAACAAAGGAAACGCTAGAGAGGGGTCAAGAAAACCAAGAAATGGCAATAGACTCGTAGGCCCGCACCACTTTTAAGGGGGGGATAAGGTATGGCTTTCTACCGAAATTTTTAAAATTAAGTTCCTTCACCAAAAATTGGGGGCAGAAGTTTTTGGGCCCATAGGATTTCAAAAAAATTGTCAAGTAGTTTTCGCTCAAGCTCCCCTCATCTATAAGATCCCCTCCTTGTTCCAGGGGTCTCTACAAAACTGCTGTGCCCAATCCCTTTTTCCGGGCTGTTTTCCCTTCCGAGCAGTGGGGATTGATGGGCAAGAACGTTTTTTTTTGTGGGAAATTCAGACTCAGAATTTCAGAAACCACTACAAACCTCATTTAAAAGGGGAAGGGTTTTGGCCCGAAGAAAATTCGTGGGAAACCCTGAGTAACATCAATGCTCCCAACGATAAAACAATTCATCAAGACATCCGAGAGACCAGCCAGGTACTCCAACCGCTGTTAGGTTTTGGGGGTAATTCAGGGAAACTCCTCTATGACTTGAACTTGTTTACTGGGTTTTTCCCCCTTAATTTGCCCTCTCAAATGGTGGATCTGTCCACTGGGGCCATCTTGTTTCCGGGGTTTTTTTTTGTCCCCATATAAAAACTCCTCAAGCTGATACTCATTGCTTGAGTATTGTTTTTAAGCTCCGCTTCAGTCCTCTACCTGGAAATTGCATTCCCCTTAGTTCCTCACCTTTGCGGGTTTTCCCTGCAAACTTCTAAAACTTTGTGTCATTCAACTGTGCTCCTCCTGACTTTGCCTAGATCCATCTACATCTCTGCTGCCTCCTGTTCCAGTCTGCATTGGGGCCCCGCGTGTTCAAGCCATCCTAGCCATTGGGGTTCCACGTAAACCACAGTATTGCAGTCCTACATTCAACCAAGGTATCCAGAGCCACCTACTGGAAGCTGTATTCCTTAAAGTCACATTCGATCCACCTAAGAGCCTTGAAACCAAGCCAGTTACCCATCTGCAGGCAGCTGTTTGGGGTATTTGCCCCTCTTTAGTGCTACAGCATTCTGTCTGTCTTGGAGAAAGGTTTTTTAGCTCTTTCTTGGGTGTTGACCTTTAGGACAAATTCATTTTTTTTAATCGTTATCCCCCTTTATGGACCATATTTAAAAAAAAGGGGTGTGTCATCAAAAAACAAATTTTTGTTTTTAAACCCCTTTTTATTTAAAACACATTTTTTTAAGAATTTTTGGGTTTATTTATTTTTAATTTTTCATTCAATTTTAAAATTTTTTTTCTAAATTTTTAAGTCCTGCACTTTCACTTTTGGGCCCCCTAGGGCCTTTTTTGCACAGCTTTAACAGCAGCAGAGAATACTTTACAGCAGCTTCATGCACATAGGAGTCTTAATACTGTTTCTGTCCCATAGACTTCAATAGGACAGTTTTCTAGTCATGCTCTGTGACCTAGGAAGAAGTCACTGTGCAGGGAGGAGGGGGCTGAGAGCTGTGACTATCTCCTCTTGTGACTGGTGGATTCTGTGTTATCTATTCACACTGGTGTCTCCTTTCAGTGTGACCCTGCTTGTGTTAATAATGAACACACTGCTGAAAATCTTTATCTATAGGGCAGGAAGTATCAAACTGTTATTAGGCTTAGTGGCCAAAGTGAAAACTGCAGGACTTAACAATTATTAAAAAAGATTTAAAGTGATACAGAAAATTAAAAATAAATGTAACCAAAAATTCTTAAAAAATGTGTTTAACATAAAAACGTGAGTTAAACAATAAGTCATTTTTGATGACACATTCCCTTTAAAGGTTAGTATATTCGAATTTTTGAACTTTTTTTTTATTCTTTAAACACAATGGGCCACATGTATGAAACTGTTTAGGTGTAAAACGCACTTTTTTGCCCATAGGTTACTATGGGCAAAGAAGTGAGTTTTAAACCTAAACAATTTTCATACATGTGGCCCAAAATTTAGATTTATGAAACAGCTTTACTCAATAAGTAGAAATAAATTCCTACAAAGCAATGAAGCTATCAAACTTAAAAAGATAAAAAAAAATTAAAACATCTTACTCGATAGCCGAATTACAACAGGCATACTGCCTCTGCTAATTATACACAAAAAAAATTTTTTTCTTGAAATCTCAGCCTTATTTTTCTGCAATTTCTTCTCCGTGTTTTTCAGCTTTTTGCTGTTTCATTTTGATACATCTGGAGAGAGCTCAGTCCAGGCGCTTTTATGTAATTAATTGTAGAGTTTTCGTTGTGATTTTGCATTTTACAGAAATATCACCTAGATATTTTTTCAGACTGTAATGACGATGAATATTCTTTCCCAAACAACAACAGTCTACAACATTCAGCTCGGAGGAACGTGTAGTAGATAAGGAGTTAGAAGGAAACACTTGAGACAAGCTGTGAAGAAAACTGATGCCTCAGCGTTAATAACACTGGATTATCTGGGAACTTTTTATTATTTAAAGGGGTTTTGCCACAATCTCATTTCATACCTCTTGCATCAAGCTCTTCAGCTCTGTGTGCTCCGAAGGAGGCGTGTGTGATTTGTTTGAATTGCCTATCATGTGACCCAGCAGGACGACATCAACATGCCTTTCCTCTCTGTAGTCAAAGAAAGGTCTGTTTATGAAAAGAGCTGTGAGTAGTTACAATGTAGCTCAGAGATAGAACTTTTGCCTCCAGGCACAAGGGTCCTCGGTTCAAATCCCTGCAGAAACCAAACCTGTGGATTTTTTTCTCTTTATCGATGCACAGACCTCATTGAGGTTTCTTTTTTTAATTTATTTGCATAGGACGGGAACATAGGACGGGAGTAGAATGACAGCACCCGGGGTTTGAACACTCAGTAGCTGCCTGAGAGGAGAGCTGATGTCTGAGCATGTGCGACCAGGACTGAGGAGCTCTCAGCTCTGGTCGTATCCCCTGGAGATGAGCTGTAAACAATGGATCACTAAAGGAGCAGCTAAGACAAAAAACGTTGCAGAATATTTAATAATGATGAATGGTGGAAATGTTAATTATTTAATTTACAAACTTCCCACGTCAATTTTACTTTGTGGTAAAAGCCCTTTAACAGACTGTAGATCCATGTGCTGTTACGACTTGAATGAAACCAATAGGAAAAGTGTTTCCATGTTTTTTAGGGTTGTACGTAAAGCTTCCTCCTCAGCCTTGCTTCATTACCCAACAACACTCTGTAGTATAGAATGTCGTCTATGGAACTTTAGGTCGGTGGGAAGACGAATCCCTTTCAATCACATTGACAAATGCTGTAACATCTGGACAAGTTAAAAATGAAGTCGGCTCAGCTGATTATCTCCGAACGGCCCAGAATCTCTGGGAATCAGCTGCTATCATTGGGGCAAGCTGAATACAGGTCATTGAGATAGGTCCAGTAAAAAGAGAGCTACCCTACCATGTGGCCACTTATTGGGGGTCCCGTGTGGTGGACCTCTAGCTATAAGGTGCATATCTCCTACAAGGGACATGGAAAGGCTCGGTCACAGTAATGTCCAGATTATCTGACAAGGACTGAAAATAGAAATAAATGAGCACAACATTTTCTACTATTGTGGGAGGTCTGTTCTCAAGAGGAAAATATTCATATAAAACCTATATATATATATATATATATTATATATATATTTTTTATATTATATATTTATATATATATATATAATATATACACACACACACACACTACAGACCAAATGTTTGGACACACCTTCTCATTCCAGCAGTTTTCTGTATTTTCATGACTAGAAAAAAATGTATTCACACTGGAGGCATCAAAACTGTGAATTAACACATGTGGAATTATATACTTTACAAAAATGTGTGAAACAACTGAAAATATGTCTTATATTCTTGGTTCTTCAAAGTAGCCAGATTTTCCATTGATTACAGCTTTGCACACTCTTGGCATTCTCTTGATGAGCTTCAAGAGGTAGTCACCTGAAATGGTTTTCACTTCACAGGTGTGCCCAGTCAGGTTTAATAAGTGGGATTTCGTGTCCCCAAGTGCAGTGGCCAAAACCATCAAGCGCTACAAAGAAACTGTCTCACAGGAGGAGCGCTCCAGGAAAGGAAGAGCAAGAGTCACCTCTGCTGCTGCGGAGAAGTTCATCCGAGTCACCGGCCTCAGAAATCCCAGGTTAACAGCAGCTCAGATTAGAGAGCAGGTCAATGCCACACAGAGTTTTAGCAGCAGACAACCTACTCATACAACATATCTCAGATCTATCTAACTATCTATCTCATATCTATCTATCTCATATCTATCTATCTATCTATCTATCTATCTCATATCTATCTATAGGACAGACCAAAAGTTTGGAAACACCTTCTCATTCCAACAGTTTTCTGTATTTTCATGACTATAAAAATTGTAGATTCACACTGAAGGCATCAAAACTATGAATTGACACATGTGGAATTATATACTTATCAAAAAAGTGTGAAACAACTGAAAATATGTCTTATATTCTTGGTTCTTCGCCACCTTTTGCTTTGATTACTGCTTTGCACACTCTTGGCATTCTCTTGATGAGCTTCAACAGGTAGTCACCTGAAATGGATTCCCATCAGTCTTGAAGGAGGTCCCAGAGATGCTTAGCACTTGTTGGCCCTTTTGCCTTCACTCTGCGGTCCAGCTCACCCCAAACCATCTCGATTGGGTTCAGGTCTGGTGACAGATAGATAGATAGATAGATAGAGAGATATGAGATAGATAGATAGATAGATAGATAGATAGAGAGATATGAGATAGATAGAGAGATATGAGATAGATAGATAGATATGAGATAGATAGATAGAGAGATGTGAGATAGATAGATAGATAGAGAGATATGAGATAGATAGATAGATAGATAGATATGTGAATAGGTAGATAGAGAGATGGATGCATTAGATAAATAGATAGATAAAATTCATAAGATAGATCTATAGATATAAGAAAAATAAGTATGATAGATGAAGCTCCCTGTCCACCTCCCTTTAGCCACATTTCCCCCCACCCTTGATTGAACTTTATGGACATATGTCTTTTTTCAACAGTAGGTTAATAGAACAAAAGGTCAGGTCTCGGCGTCAGATGATAAAACTCCCACAATGGGACAGTGTCAAAGTGCTAATCTTGATTTATTTAAAATCAACATTAAATAAGTATTTACACTTTTATTATACTAAACTCGGCGCGTTTCTCGCCTCACCGGTGCTTATTCAGGAGAGAATAACAAAATCAGGAATGCACCAATTTAAGCTGATATTTCATTGGTTGACGCATCATACAATCAGAATTTGAGCGACTGTACCCATAATATTCCATGGGAGCAGAAACAGGAAACGGATTGGTTGATTTTCTCCAATACAATTACAAACAACAGAAACCACATATTCAATGTATTTGTTTTGTACTAATTCTGTAACTATGTAATTATGTAAGGCAGATAGATATGAGATAGATAGAAAGATAGATATAAAATAGAAAAAGAGAGGGAGCGCACAATGGTGAAGTTTGTAGATGTTGCTTTATACCGGGTACTAAAAGACTTAGGTGTGCTCACCTTTTTCTGCTGTGCGATTGAGATAGTGGCACAACTCTCATGTAAGTTCAGCAGGCTCTCGTTCCAGCTCGAGACACGGCAGCCGGCAGTCACTTGATGCCCACACGCCAACCGAGTAGTGATGGAAGCAGGAGAAAGGCAAACGTAGAAAAAGAACTGTGAAGCACATGTGCAGAGAACATAGAACAAATCCAAGGTTGTTGGACGTGTTCTGAAGAAGCGCTGGTTAAAAACGCAAAACGCATAAGGTTTTAAAGTTTCTGTTTTTAATTATGTGAAGGTGCAACAGTCCTTTACATTTTTTAAATAAATTTAACACTTCCAACAACCTTGGATTTGTTCTACATTCTCTGCACACGTGCGCCGCGGTTCTTTTTCTATGTCTGACTTTCTAGAAAAATAGATTAGATAGATAGATAGATAGATAGATAGATAGATAGATAGATAGATTGAGATAGATAGTATATGATATGAGATAGATAGAAGATGAGAATAGATAGATGAGATAGATATGGATAGATAGATATGAGATAGATAGATATGAGATAGATAATAGATATGAGATGAGTCCGATATGATGATAGATAGGGAATTGATATATGGTAAGATACATCTACCTATATGAGATATAGTTAAGCATCGTAGGAAGATAGATAGGAGATAGTTATAGATAGATAGATAGATAGATATGAGATAGATATAGATAGCATAGTATAGATAGTTATAGATAGATAGATAGATAATAATAGATAGATAGATAGATATAGATGATGATAATAATAGATATGAGAAGATGAAAATTTTAGATAGTAAAGTGATAGATGATAGATAGAAGATAGATAGAAATAGTAATAGAATAGATAGATGATGATAAAAGATGCAGATTGAGTAATAGATGATAGATGATAATAATAATAAAAAAAAGATAATAGTTGCCCCTGTAAGTGCCTATCCTCCCATGAAACGCGTAGGGCTTTATATTGTTTTTAAACAATACATCTTTTTTATTCCTAACCTGGAGCATTTCCCATACTTCAAGTCACTCGTGCGCCACACGTCCTTTTTCCCCCAGGAACGGGATCATCTCTTAGATAGATAGAACAAAGATATTTGAACCCCACGCATCCATCCAACAATTAAAGGATGAGAAGATGTTTGTAACACAGTTTTGGCCTTGCATATAAAGTAACAATTGGTAAGTGTTTTTATGTAATTTATATAACAATTTCAGGAAGGATTGTAAAACAAAATTATACTATCATTACTACTACTACTACTACTACTAATATAATAATAATAATAATAATAATAATAATAATAATAATAGTAATACATCAGCATAACATTTACCAAATTACTCATAACGTGCCCAAGGATTTTTTTTTTAATTTTTATTTTTTTTACTTTTATGGGAAACAATAGCACCTTATCTGGACTGTCCTCCCAGGGCTTCCTATACTTCTATTAGTATTATCATTAGATACGTGAGCTCAGCAGGATCTCGCTGTAGGCAACATAAAACCACTGTCCCCAAATCCAGACTTCCACCTCCCCCCCGATCCCTCGCCATAAAGCAAACTTATTTACAAAACATAACAATAAACCCCTCACAAGATACAATGTTCTGTAAAACAATCTATATAACTTCCTTGTGTCTCATGAACCAGATCCCTTTTTTTTTATTGGAATTATGAGTTTGTAAAGTTTTCCGTCCGCTGCAGAGAAGCATCGAGCCAGCGCAGCCCCTAACAAATCCTAATCTCAGAAATTACACTGCAGCCTTGGGAATATCCGATTTGTCAGGAAAAATTCCCTATTTGTTCCTCTTTATTTGCCAGAGACATCCAAGGGAGCCGCCGGGCGTTTTCCTTAGCCGGCAGCATAAAGCGCTCACGTTTCACTGCTGTGTCATTATCCCGGGTCTATTATGTTTTACATTTTTCAAAAATCTTTAAGTTAGATCTTTTTTACATTCTATTGCCTTGAAAGATATGCACCCCCCGATGGGAGGCTTTGATGTGCATTTTGAGGATTAAATAATCTGTGTGGAAAGCAATGGGTTTCCAGCCAAGAATAAAACTGTGGAGGAAACTTTGCCTCCCGCCGCGTAAGACGCCAGCAGTCACTACCTTTTAGCTCACCCACTAAATTTAATTTCATACATATTTACAGACTATTTTTCTTCCCACTGCTAATTCTTTCGAGACCAAATTAAGAACAAAGATAGCACAAACCGACTTCATCAAATAAAAATGTAAATATTCTGCATCTCATTAGTGGTTCAAAAATGTTATTTAAATATTTTGCAAAATGTAATAGCTTTGCTGTATTATGACTTGCAATTAAAAAAAAAAAAAAGTAAAAAATATAAAAAAATAAAAAATAACCTTCCAAGTTACAACAGCCCATAGAGGTTTCTGGCTGTGGAAATCTAGAACATTCTAACTAGTTTCAAAAAAATTAAAAAAAATAAAAACTTGATGGCTGATAAGTAAGGAATTCCTATTAGGATATAACAACCTTATGGATTGACCATGATAAAAAAAAATCTGGCAAAGGATTTTATTTTAATATTTTTTTTCCAAAATCCCAGGATCATCAGTGACGTAAACTGGAGAATGCAGCCCCTAATGCAAAATCTGTATTAGAAACACGAAAGCATCATGAATTAAGACAAAGTCCACACAGTCCATCCATGAGGGCCCTTGTATTAATATGATTATTAATATTTTTTTTATCTTTCTCTATAGGATAAAATAGGCAACTTTGGCTCATTCGTACGTTTTGCACCAAACTTTGGCACAATCATAGATAGATAGGTGGATAGGTAGATAGCGATAGATAGATATAAGTGGATAGTAAAGAGAGATAGACAGGTAGAGATGGATGGAGAGATATATAGATATATAGATAGATAGATATATAGATATATAGATAGATGGATAGATATGAGACAGAAATAGAGATAGGTAGATAGATAGATAGATAGATAGATAGATAGAAATAGATAGATAGATAGATGTTAGATAGAAAAATAGACAGATGAGACTGAAAGAGATAGATAGATAGATAGATAGATAGATAGATAGATAGATAGATAGATAGATAGATAGATAGATAGATAATAGATAGATAGATAGACAGGTAGAGAGAGATGGATAGATAGATATGAGATAGATAGTTAGATATGAGATAGATCTGAGATAGATAGATATGAGATAGATCTGAGATAGATAGATAAATAGATAGTTAGATATGTGGATAGGTAGATAGAGAGATGGATGCATAGATAAATAGATATATAAAATTCATAAGATAGATCTATAGACATAAGAAAAATAAGTATGATAGATGAAGCTCACTGTCCACCTCCCTTTAGCCACATTTCTCCCCACCCTTGATTGAACTTTATGGACATATGTCTTTTTTCAACAGTAGGTTAATAGAACAAAAGGTCAGGTCTCGGCGTCAGATGATAAAACTCCCACAATGGATGGTGCTAATCTTGATTTATTTAAAATCAACATAAAAAAGTATTTACACTTCTATTAAACTAAACTCAGCACGTTTCTTGCCTCACCCGGCACTGCTTCAGGAGAGAATAACAAAAATGGGAATGCTCCAATTTAAACGTTCAGCTGATATTTCATTGGTTGACACATCATCCAGTCAGAATTTGAGTGAGTGTACCTATAATATTCCATGTGAGCAGAAATAGGAGAAGGAGCGGTTGATTTTGTCCAATACAATTACGAGTGACAGAATCCATAATACTCAATGTATTTTTTGTACTCATTATGTAACTATGTAATTATGTAAGATAGATAGATAGATATGAGATAGATAGATAGATAGATAGATAGATAGATAGACATGGGATAGATAGATAGATATGAAATAGATAGATAGATAGATAGATAGATAGATAGATAGATAGATAGATAGATAGATATGAGATAGATGGATAGATATGTGATAGATAGATAGATAGATAGATAGATAGATATGAGAAAGATAGATATGAGATAGATATGAGATAGATATGAGATAGATAGATAGATAAGAGATAGATAGATAGATAGATAGATAGATAGATATTAGATTTGAGATAGATAGATATATAGATAGATAGATAGATAGATAGATAGATAGATATGAGATAGATAGATATGAGATATGAGATAGATATATATATAGATAGATAGATAGATAGATAGATAGATAGATATGAGACAGATAGATAGATAGATAAATAGATAGATAGATAGATAGATAGGGGATAGATAGATAGATAGATAGATAGATAGATAGATAGATAGATATATATGAGATAGATAGATAGATAGATATGAGATAGATAGATAGATATGAGATATGAGATAGATATGAGATAGATAGATAGATAGATAGATAGATAGATATATAGATAGATAGATATGGGATAGATAGATAGATAGATAGATATGAGATAGATAGCTAGGAGATAGATAGATAGATAGATATGGGATAGATAGATAGGATAGATAGATATGAGAGAGATAGATAGATAGATAGATAGATAGATAGAAAATATTCAAAGAAAATTCAGGGGTTTGCGGCGCACATAACCAGTGTCTGTTTGATTTTTATGTAGCGGGTGGATGAAAATTTCCTCGCTTATTTTAATAAAGCAGAACACTTCGTATAATATATGTCAAAGTGCATTTTTAGCCACTGGTTATGTGCGCTGAATTTTCTTTGAATATTTTTTATATTTAACCTGTTGTTGCTCTAACAATGGGAAAGGGATCGCTGGCTGCCATCTACCTGGAATCCTGGGACTGAGAATCTACAAATAAGCTATATGGAGAGTTGTGCCTCATATATTTAGCACAACGCAGGCAGGTTAGAAGCTTTTCTATCTCTCATATAACCTAATATTATTTACTTCACTATTGTGCGCTTTTACTGTCTCTTCTCTTCCTCTTCGGTAGATAGATAGATAGATAGATAGATAGATAGATAGATAGATAGATAGATAGATAGATAGATAGATAGATAGATAGATAAATAGATAGATAGATAGATAGATAGAAATGAGATAGATATGGAATAGATATGGGATATATAGATAGATAGTTAGATAGAGAGATAGATAGATAGATATATAGATAGATAGATAGATAGATATGGAATAGATATGGGATAGATAGATAAATAGATAGATAGGAGATATATAGATAATAGATAGATAGATATGAGATAGATAGATAGATAGATAGATAGATATGGAATAGATATGAGATAGATAGATAGATAGATAGATAGATAGATAGATAGATAGATAGATATGAGATAGATAGGTAGATAATAGATGGATAGATTAATAGATATATAGATAGAGTAATGGATAGATAGATATCGGATAGATTGATATGAGATAAATATGTGATAAAAAGATAAATAGTTATAAGATGTATTTTGGTAGAAAGAAAATTAGATATGTGATAGATATGAGACAGAGAGATAAAGTTAGACAGATAGATAGATAGATAGATATGAGATAGATAGATAGATAGATCGATAGATAGATAGATAGATAGATAGATAGATAGATAGATAGAAAGTGAATAGATAGATAGATAGATAGAAAGTGAATAGATAGATAGATAGATAGACAGACAGATAGACGGATAGATAGATATGGAATAGATAGATATTAATATTTATTCACCACTGTCATGCATAAATGTAATATATAATCCCTTTGCTTTAATGCCCCCTTTGCCCGCGTTCGTCCTCTATAGTATGTTTCAAATTCTCTGGAAATCCTGCGCTGCACCGAGCGAGGTTTTAATTTAGCTTCCAAGCTGTAGCCTGTAGCAAGAAACACTAATGGACAAAACATCAAATCCATCTATTTTAATTTATTAAAATTAAATGCTTTGCAACCGAATGAAGCAGCGCTGTGCCCTCTGGTAGACGCCAGTGCTTAATATTTGAAACCACATGCACTGTCAGTTTCTTCCGACTCCGCAGCCTAAGTTAAAAAAAATAATTCCTTTTGCCGTTAATTTGAGTCCAGACCTTGTGCGTCTGTGTAGCCGAGGTCTGCGGCTCGGGAGCACACGTGGGCCCTTCCTGCGCCCGCTGCAGACGTGTCGGGTTAAGCTCTGGTGCAGCCTCATTCGAATCATCGTCGCCGGCTTCCAAACAAGATTGTCGAAATCAAGCAAAATATACAGAACTTTTTTTCGGAGTCGCCCAAGACCTGTGGAAAATTGGCAGATTAGATGCAGATGCAGGAGCAGTGGACTGCGAGCGTCTTGGAGAAATCTATAATACACTAATGAAATTAGTGGGCTGTGCACATTACTAGGCTCCTCGTCTGCCAGCTACTAAGAACGCTGGGAATTCCGACCACAGAAGGGCCATTTTAAGTCCATTTGGCAGAAATGGCATAAAGTTTGTCGCTCCTGGGAACATCCTTTTCCAATAACATTCATAGCTCTTGAATGAAATGAAAAGAGCCATATGTTACAGGTTTCCTGCAAAGCTTCCTCGTAAGATGGAAAATAAATGGAACTTGTCATCTTTGTTAGTGAGTTACTCAAGATACATTGTATCGCGGCTTCACAAGCTTCCTCGAAACTTCTTATAATGACTCCAACGCAACGGCCCTAATGATAGAGAGACACAGGTCGCCCATAGACGTGGCAATAACATATCCAATCTCTGCTCATTTACAGGGTAATGGATTATCTACTTCCTCTTTGGATTTGCGGTCGAGTCTAATAAAAAAGCCCCGGGGCCGATATAGTTTCTTATTTTTGGTTCCATGGACGACGTTCAAGTCTATCCTGACAGCGTTTGCTGAAATGGTAAATCTGGGAATCTTCAGTTCATTCTTTTCATTGACTGAGGTTAGAAGGGAAGGATCAACAGATATTGAGCAGCGGAGGAGATGGATTTGTTTATGGAATATTTAATGCACATAGGAAAAAAACATTGCAATGAACAATGGCCTGGGTGGGTTTGGTCAGCTGGTTAGTAACATTACAAAAGACCAAAAAACATACAAAGGGAGACCTGTATGATTGGGGATTTCACCCTTTTCTGGCTTAAAATGCACCTAAGTTCGGCGCATTGTTCGTAAACGGAGACCTGAGTGATCGGGTTTTTCACCCTTTTCTGGCATAAAATGCGCCTAAGTGAGCGGCTACAATGTCTAATGCGCCTAATGAATGTGTTCGGCGCATTGTTCGTAAGACTCAACACTTTCTAATGCGCCCAACAAGAGGGGGTGTTCTGGGGGCGTCGCTCCACACTCGTAATATTAGACACATATATGAATGAGGTTCATCAGAACCAGGCACATTACTGCCCGGACAGGCAGACCTATTCCAATGTGCTCTGCCTGAGCCTGAGGAGTCGCAGTGGAGCTGGATTTGATGTTAGGGAAAATATTTCTCCACTTCCACCAGTGCAATAATAAAAAGTCATTTCTGATACTTATCAAACTGTATGAAATTACGTTTTTTAAATTTAATAAAAAAAAGTTATATAAAATTAATATAAAAATATAGAATATCCCAAAAATATAAAAATATCTCCTATAAAATGTTTTTAAGATTAAAAGAATCTAAAACTAATTTTACATGAAATAACCACTGATGATGATGTTCAGATTTTATAATTTTGACTACATTAAATTTTGACTACATTAAATTTGAAATGTATCTTTGTTGCTCTCACCCTTTATTCTACATACAGCAGGAGCCGGCACAGCACAGGTATTGCTGGGACCTGTGGTCCTCCAAGCAGGATCAGTCCCATAGTTTCTATTCACTGACATGCTATTCTAATGCCTGCTCTTATTTCCAGCCTATCTATGGCCTTTATACATGTTTGGGGCATTACTAATGCGCCTAAGTTCTGTAATGCGCCAAACACACAGGTGAGGGGCGGGAACTTCACACCATTTATGACGCACAAAAACCACTTTCATACATCAGGCGCATTATACACTGAAATGAGACTCAACTATTCACTTCTACGCGTCTTCTTTCATACAGGTCTCCCAAAAGTAATAAACCTATCACTGCAATAAAACTTTTCTAGAACCTTTAATAGATACTATTAAAATACACATATGACTTCCCCAAACAATGATAAATTGCAAACAGAGTTCCTAAAATTTTTCGTAAAGGGTGGAACCACCGCATTGTAGATTAGATACAACGGTCCGGGACTTTTTTCCAGTGCACGAACGATTTATTTGTGTACCATAAAATCTAGGGTTTCAATAGGGATGATGTGCTGGCTTATACAGGCCAGGTAAACCCTGGCGTGGAACACGGGGAGTAAGCACCCACCCAACACTTTGCTTACTCCCAGTAAAAAGCCGTCCCAGAATGGCTGGAAGCCATAGTAAAATGTGTGACAATTGCCTGATGCAGTTTACACCTATCTAATTGGCCTTTTATGTCACCAAGGCCCGTTACCTTGGTGACATGCGTCTGAGCTTCTCCAGGTATATGCCAAGACCCTGGCTGGGAAATATATACCAGTGCAGACTTTATGTATGAAAAGGTTGTATTTTTAACCAGGCGCACTCCAATATATAATATATTATATATATATATATATATATATATATATATATATATATATATATATATATATATATATATATCATTACAGAGCGCCCATGGCACTATGTAATGTGCCTGAGATCGGGGGGCGTGCTGGATGCATGTTGCACTGCTACCGTACAAAGCTACACATTTATAGCTTCAGTGTGGCAAATCCAGGCGCATTACTGCTGGAACAGGTAGAGCCCTTTAAAAGGGGTTTACCTGAGCCTGAAGTGTCGCTTTTGCGCTAAAATATGCCTGGTTTATGACCCACAGGGGGAAACATTCTACCCTGTTTCCCCCGAAAATAAGACCGCGTCTTATATTAATTTTTGCTCCTAATAGACGAGCTAAGACTTATTTTTAGGGGATTTCTTATTTTTCCATGAACAAGAATTCACATTTATTGTTGAACAAAACATCAACCTGTATTAATATACTGTAGTGATGTCTTCGCAAACATCAGCATAAGCAGCCAAACTCTGAATTGCATAAAAAAATGCACTAGGTCTTATTTTCGGGGGATGTCTTATTTTCAGTGGAAAAGGGTACACTACTATTGAGTGCAATAAAATTGGCACCTGGGCACCAAAATTCGTACATGTTGCCCATAGTCTTTAGACTTTCCCATGATGTTACACACAGAAGCAGTGTGTTTCTGGAGTGCATTAAAATACATCCACAGATGTGTCTCTAATTAACTCAGATGTTGTCAATAAACCTGTCAGAAGCTTCCAAAGACATGACATCATCACATGGGCGGGTCCAAATTGTTTAACTCCTTAACGACCGCCCGCCGACGTTAGACGTCGGCTGGTGCAGGTCGTTTATCTGCAGCGACGTCTTAAGACATCGCTACAGACATTGGAGTTTGCAACACTTGGGCGCCGCAGCTGCGCTGGTAACGGGTCTGTACTACCCAGCCCTGATCCCAGAGCATGTCCTGCGAGCATCGGGGAGCGGGGAAACCTCTGCTCCCTGATGCTTTAACCCTTTGATTGCAGTGGATCGTTATCGCAGCACAATCAAAGGGTGTCCCTGCTCTGTCGGGTGATCGGAACACCCGGTGACCCGACAGAGCCCGGGGAACAGCTGCACAGTCAGACCTGGGGACCTAGAGTAGCCCCAGAGCTGTCTGTGTAACAAGCCAGTGACCTGGACACACTGTGTGCTGTCCTGATCACTGCCTGTGTCAGACTGACACAGATTATAATGTATTAGCATATATGAATATGCTAATACATTACTAAGTGTAAAAAATTTAAAAAAATGTAAAACAGTTCTCCCTTCAGGGGATTTAAAAAAAAGTAAAAAATAAAAATAAAAAAGTGTAAAAAAAAAGAATAAAAAAATAAATAATAAAATAAAAATAAATATGTAATAAAAAATTATGCATATATTACACACACAAAAAACCCTACACATAATAAGTATCCACATGACCGCAATAACCTGTAGAGTTAATCTAACAAGTTATTAAGTGTGTAATGTGAATCCTGGATCTCCTCCTACCTCACTGATCGGACATTCAGCGTCTCTCACTCACGCACCACCTCCTCCTCTTGCCCGCTCTCTGTTGGTGTCCCCCCAGAGGTCAGCCCTGGGCCTACTACTCTTTTCTATCTACACTATTGGTCTGGGTCAACTAATAGCCTCACATGGCTTTCATTACCACCTGTATTGGCTGAATGAATACCCAACTCTACATCTCCGGCCCAGATGTCGACTTCTCTACTCTCCCGTCCCCTGTCTAGTCCTCCATTTCCTCCTTCTTCTCCTCTGTCTCCTAAAACTAAACGTGGAGAAAACTGAATTCATCATCTTTCCACGTCCCCCTCCACCCCACCACCCGATCTTCTCTATCACTGTTAATGGCTACCCCTCTTCACCACACCACAAGTCCGCTGCCTTGGGATAACCCTTTGACTCCAATCTGTTCCTTCAAAACCCACACATCCAAACCCTCACCTCTGCTTCCGCCTCCACCTGAAAAATGTCCCTTTCCCTATCCTTTCATTCCTTAAACTTCGAAAACACAAAAATGCTGTCCCCTGCCCCTTCTTTTTCCCCGCCTAGACTACTGCAACATCCTTCTCTGTGGCCTCCCATCCAAACACCCTCGCTCCCCTCCAATCCATCCTCAACCCCCTGGGTGCCGTCTTATCCACCTCTCCTCCTCGCTAAAACCCCCGCCTCTCCCCTCTGCCAAACCTTCACCTGGCTTCCCATTGCCCAGCGAATCCAGTTCAAGTTTAAAACCTTGACCTACAAGTGCTCTCCATACCCCTCCCCTCCATACACTCTGCCCAGTTTCCAAATATCTCCCCTCACGCACTCTCCGCCCCTCACAGGACCTTTTCTTCTGCTCTCCCAGTGTCAACTCCTCACACAACCGTCTCCAAGACCCTTCCCCGTGCTTCCCCATACTCTGGAACTCACTGCCCCAACACCTCAGACTCTCCCCCACTCTCACCAGCCTCAAAAGCAACCTGAAAACCCATCTCTTCAGGATTGCCTATAACCAACAAAAACCTACGTCACTACACTATCCGAAACCCATGTCGGGCCCCTCACCTTCTGTCTCTTACCCCCTTCCTTGTAGATTGTAACCCTCATGGCAGGGACCTCTCTCCTTCTGTACCAATTGTTAGTTAGTAATTTGTCACCTTTGTACTTGGGTTTTACCTATATTATGTATGAAACCTGAAATGTACAGCGCTCTGGAACCAAGGGCGCTCAAATAAAAAAATAATAATAATAATAATAATAATAATAATAAAAAAATAATAATAATAATAATAATGTGAATGGTGTAAAAAAAAAAAAAAATTAAAAAAATTTAAAATAAAATAAAAATTCTGCAATTTTAGTGAACTTAAACTATTCTTCCATAAAGTACAACTTGTCTTGAATAAAACGAGGCCTCATACAACTGCGTCATTGAAGAAATAAAAAAGTTACAACTGTCGAAACGCAAGGAGGCAAAAACTAAAAAAATGTTCTGGTCATTAACTACTTTTCAGGTGTTTGGCTTAAGGGGTTAAAGCAGTGTTCCCCAACTCCACCAACAGGTCACGTTTTCAGGATATCCCACAGAATGCACTGACAATAATGAAATCACCTGTGCAATGCTATGGAAAGCCAGAAAACATGACCTGTTGGTGGGGCGTGAGGACTGGAGATGGGGACCCCTGGGTTAAAGCCATAGTAATCCCAGTGTATGGAAACTTCTGACTTTGCAGAAAGTAGTAAAAATGCCTTAATAAATTCTCCCTCTCATTATTTTGACATTTGGCAAATAGAAATAATTTTGGTTCCTAATTGACCTAAAACGGGGAAGGTTTATTCTGATTTCATGTCAGAGAGAGAGAACAACCTGCAGATGGGGCTTTATATAGAGAGGAGGGAGAAACCTGCAGATAGGGCTTTATATAGAGGGAGGGAGAAACTTGCAGATGGGGCTTTATATAGAGGGGAGGGAGAAACCTGCAGAGTGGAGGGAAACTTCTGGCTTTAGCTGTATATATATAAATATATGTTTACTGCTATACCTTATGTGTCCTATGTATACTGTACCTTGTTTTCGTTCTTAAAAGCTGGTGAAGTAGGAAATTGAATATATGAGGTTGTACACGTCTCCGTACCAGGATAATTAAAGCTTACGGTGCTACCTGATTTAGAATCTGTGTTTTCTGACAAGTCCTGACTTTCTGCCTTTAAATTACATATTATGAACTATTTCTAGAGCTTAACTCAAAAAACCCCTCCCAACAACATATATTATGAGAGCGTAATGTGATTTTCTAGACCCTTGAAGTGTATTAATATAATAATTATGTGGAGGTGCCGGACCCGGCCATTCATTTCGGAGGCCGGGGCTACAATACATCTTAGTTTATTTCCAATATGATATATTATTATAAAATCTAGTACATTCCCTCCGTGTCTGTACCGGCCGCCAGCTACGGGCGGTGACATGGAAGAAAAACATATATTATGTGTAGAATTTCTTAATGTAAGGTATAATTTATTTCTATGTGAATAAATGGGTATAAATAGTGGGAAATGTCATCTGCTCCGAGCCATGGGATAGAAGAACATGCACAGGTGCAGCAGGTGTCAGGGGCTCATAAGGTTGACGTTGAATGATGATTGTATGTTTCCAGTCATATGGCCTAAAATAAGAGGCCTCCTTCACTCATGTACAACCTTCTTGCATGGGGTCGTGATCCTGCACCCGTTGGCTTCCATGAGGTCCTACATCACTTCCTTATGGCACCAACCTCATATGCAATTTTTTTCTGGTAGATTCCATAAAAATCCAAAACTAACTAAAGATGGTTCCCTTACTCAAATGGTGCAGGAGCTGACTAGAGGGACTTAATATTGACTAACAGACCTGACAGAGTAACAAAGGTCCAGGTTAAGGGGCACCTGGGAAATAGTAACCACAATATAATAAATTTCCAATTATCCTTTTGTAAAGGAGCCACAATATATCATAGAATATTTGAACTCTAGGACTTTAAAGGGGTTGTCTCACTATAAGGATTGCTCCTTTTTTTGTTAAAGATCTTGCAAAAAAAATGTCACTTTGCAATATGTGTCCATTAACAGTGTCCTACGTATTCCTAGATATCCCCTCTTGTATGGCTGTATCAGCTCCTCAGGTCACTATAGCTACAGACTTGTTTGATCTCTCCTGATAGGCTGCCAGCACTGGTCGCTATAGCTACAGACCTGTTCAATCTCTCCTGACAGGCTGCCATCACTGGTCACTATAGCTACAGACCTGTCAGATCTCTCCTGATAGGCTGCCAGCACTGGTCGCTATAGCTACAGACCTGTTTGATCTATCCTGATAGGCTGCCAGCACTGGTCGCTATAGCTACAGACCTGTTTTGATCACTCCCTGGTAGGCAGCCAGCAGCTGGTCGCTATAGCTTTAACAAGGACTGTTCGAGATCTCTCCTGATAGGACTGCCAGCATGGTGCCCCTTTAATCTACAGACTTTTGATCTTTCCTGATAGGCTACCAGCACTGGTCGCTATTAGTTACTAGTACCTGTTTTATCTCTCCTGGTAGGTGCAGCACTGTTTGCTCATAAGCTACAGGACCTGTCAGATCTATCCTGATAGGCTGACTGGCACTGGTCGCTATGCTACAGACCTGCTCCTCTCCTGATAGGACGCCAGTGGCTGGTCGCATTAAGCTACAGACCTGTTCAATCTCCTGATAGGCTCCCAGCGTGGTCGCTAAGCTACGCCCTGGTTTCTCAGCAGCTCGTCATAAAGGCAGTAGAAGCTTTATCAGTAAACCCCCTTTTAAATTTAAAAAAAAAAATATAAAACGGGACTGGGTAAGATGAATCATTATGAGACAAACCCCTTTAATTTCAGGAATTTTAATTTTTAAATCTGTTTAGAGACCCCCAAAACCCGTATTACGGGGAAAATTTCTTCAAATATTTTTTGAATAACTTTAATTGGAGATATTTTTAAAAACTCAGATGGAATATCTAGATTTTTCAAAAGCATTTGATACGGGCCACATAAAGGTTGGTTAATAAAAGAGAATTTTGCTTGGACTGAGGGAAAATGTGTGAAAGTGGGTAAGCAATGGCTCAGTGATAAAAGCAATGGGTGGTGATTAATGGTACATACTCAGACTGGATCCCTGTTACTAATGGGGACCACAGGCAACAGCACTGGAGGGGGTAACTATTACTAGTGAGAAACCACAGGGGTCAGTATTGGGCCCTATTCTATTTAAAACAGATAAATGAGGGCTTTTGTTTTGCGGGACAAAATGTACTTTCTAATGGTGTCATTCACCGCACCATAGGATATATTGGGAAAACGCAAAAAAAATCCAAGTGGGGCAAAATGTGAAAAAAACTTAACTGCACCATATTTGCAGTTTTTTTTTTTTTTTACCTTTCTGGTATAAATGATGTGTTCTCTGAATTCTGCAGGTTGATATGATTCCGGCACCATCAAACATCTAGAGTTATTCCAAGCATTTTCCATTTTTGAAATTTGTGCCGCGGCGCCTTTTTCTGCTACCAATAACTTTTTTGTACTGACATCTACGGTCTTGAGTCAGGAACATTTTTTGCAGGCTGAAGTGGACTTTTGATTGTTACCAGTCTGGAATACATGCAACTTTTAGGATAACTTTTATTCCAATTTTTAGGGGATGTGAATTGACCAAAAAATGCAATTATGGCATTGGAATTTTTTTCTTCTACAGTGTTCAGCAAATGGGATAAATGATGTTATGTTTTAATAGATCGGACTTTTTCGGACGCGGTGACACCAATAATGGGAGCTTGTTTATTATTCTATTTTTTTTATTTTTAAAATGGCAAAAGAAGGTGATTTGAACATTTAATTATATATAAATATATACTATATATAATATATATATATATATTATATATATATATATATATATATATATATATATAATATATATATATATATACTATATATTATATATACATTGTAAGCTTCCACTCACATTTAGATGTGGCTCTGGGGATCGCAGTCCACTGCAGACAGAAACACAGACAGGTTGATCTGTTTCCAACACGGGTCCTCCCGTGCTTTATTGGCTCAACAGGTATACAGCAAAACATATGCCAGATACAAACAGAATTGAAAAACAAAACGCCTGCTCGGCTGAGCGCTGACTAGACAGTGCAGTTCCCTCACTACACCTTGTTCAGCAAACGGTCTAGGCGAGGTCCTGGATACTTCCAGTCAGACACACACCTCTCAGGCCAAACTCCTTGACCTGTATGACAGACAGCCCTGGTCAGCTGACTAGCTGACTTATAACGGCTAGCCAAAATCCTGGTCAGGTGGAACAAGGGGAGTAGACACCCACCCAACGCTTTGCCCAGGGCCGTTCCTAGGGGCGGGCGAGGCGGGCGTCGCCCGGGGCGCCGAGGCTCCGGTCACCCAAGGGGGGCGCCGCCTGCCTCAACCGTCCGGAGGATCGCCCCTGACTCTGCGTGGCTGT
Source organism: Phyllomedusa bahiana (assembly GCA_025379985.1). Classification (NCBI taxonomy): domain Eukaryota; kingdom Metazoa; phylum Chordata; class Amphibia; order Anura; family Hylidae; genus Phyllomedusa; species Phyllomedusa bahiana. Next base: position 41,891 of record JAODAL010009419.1, on the reverse strand, counting down.
TTTACAACAGTCGCACAGAGCCAGCAGCTGCAGGTAGGAGGTGGGACGGATCGTTCCCGTCCTGACTCCTCCCCTGTATCAGCGTCGCAGGGAGTGCACAGCTTTCACCGCGCCCCCTGCTGCCGAGGAGACCCCTGGGAGCTGCGTGCAGTGTAAGCAGCGTGATGACTTCACACCGCTTACACCGCTCAGCAGCTCCCATCGCTCAGCAGCTCCGGACCGGGACGCGCAGACCAAGGTCTGGTAAGTAATATTTTGTTATTTTATAATTACTTAGAGAGGGACATCACTGGGCTCCCAATGGGGGGGGGATCACTGGCTAAAATGGGGGGCATCACTGGCTACAAGGGGGGGCATCACTGGCTACAATGGGGGGAAATCACTGGCTCAAAGGGGGGGCATCACTGGCTACAAGGGGGGGCATCACTGGCTAAAATTGGGGGGCATGGTAAAATGGCTTACGGACAGCGGCATCACTGGCTCAATGGGGGGCATCACTGGCTACAAGGGGGGCATCACTGGCTACAATGTGGGCTTTGTACTGGCTCAAGGGGCATCCGGGCTACAATGGGGGGCATCACTGGCTACAATGGGGGCATCACTGGCTACAAGGGGGGGCATCAATGGCTACAATGGGGGGCATGTACTGGCTACAGGCGGCATCACTGGCTACAATGGGGGCATCACTGGCTACAAGGGGGGCATCACTGGCTACAATGGGGGGCATCACTGGCAACAAGGGGGTATCTACTGGCTACAATAGGGGGCATCACTGGCTACATGGAAGGCATCACTGGCTACAAGGAAGGCATCACTGGCTACAATGGGGGGCATCACTGGCTACAATGGGGGGCATCACTGGCAACAGGGTGGCATCTACTGGCTACAATGGGGGGCATACTGTCTAAAATGGGGGCATCACTGGCTACAAGGGGGCATCACTGGCTACAATGAGGGCCATCACTGGCTACAGGGGACATCGCTGGCTACAATGGGGGGCATCGCTGGCTACAATGGGGGCGGCAAAATACACTGGCTACGGGGCCATCTGGCTACAATGGGGGGCATTCATCATGGCTACAATGGGGGCATCACTGGTCTACAAATGGGGGAAATCACTGGCTTACAAGGAAGGCATCACTGGCTACAATGGGGGCATCACTGGCTACAGAGGGGCATCACGGGCTACAGGGGGCATCACTGGCTACTGGGGGCATCACTAGCTACTGGGTCATCACTGGCTACAGAGGGGCATCCTAACTGGCTACAGTTTGGCATCACTGGGGCTAAGAAAGGGGCATCACCTGGCCACAGGGGCCCATCACTGGCTACAGGGGGGGCATCTACTGGCTACGGAGGGGCATCTACTGGCTACAGGGGGCTACTACATGGCTACAGGGGGGGCATATTACATGGCTACCATCTGAGGTGCTATAGATGGGGCATTTGTATAGAGATGGGAATTGGTAGAGAAGTGCTGATAAAGGGAGGAGTCTAAGGTGGTTGGTTTGTAATTTTTACAGTGAGAGTCGGGAGGTAGTCGTCAGGGGCGTCGGGGAAAGATGGAGAAGAAGAAGAAGAGAAAGAGAACAACTCTTCAGAGACGTCTCCTGTGAGTCACTAAATATAACTTTACTGTAACCGCTTATATGTCTGCAGAGCCTGTGTACAGCTGGTATCCACCACTGTATGGTCCCTGTATGCCGGTAATATTGGTTTTAAAATATAAAGGTTTGTTTGTATTCTTTTTTGTAATTTGGGCAGGGGTTTGGTATTATTCGTCACTATATGTGGTGATATGTGGTCATGGTTTGGTTTTATTATTCGGTCACTATGTGCTGGTGATATGTGGTCTTAGTAGGACATTGGCACTATTTGCCTGGGATTCTGGTTGGTGTAGCAGTGTTATTTGGTAAAATGTATGACTATTTTTTAGTAGTTTTATTAGTAGCAATTGTGGTAAAGCTTTTTGTAATTTTGGCTTTTGGTTTTATGGTGATGCACTGTGGCGCCATATGTTACAGAGGAGGGGGGGGGGGGGCGCAAAATTTCTTCACCTCGCCCTGAGTGAAATTTAGCCTAGGAACTGCCCTGGCTTTTCCTACTCCCAATAGAAGCCATCCTGGGTTTTGGCTGAAGCAACCATACTACTTGGAAAACGTATCTTAACCCCTTATTGAGGTCAACACAACACAAACTAAATGGCTTCTATTTCACCAAGGCCAGGTAACCTTGGTGACATGTTACTTACTCTCTTTCCTGGTGTAAGCCAGAAATCTCGCTGGGATGTACACCCCATTAAGGACCTTCCCAGCTGCCACCATACATATCCCCCCCCCTCTGCTCAGACCTGTGGGGAGGCGCACCTTGTGCTTCCAGGTAATGGGTACGCGACAGTGCGTCCACATTGCCTTGCTGGGAACCTGGGCGATGCTCTACACAGAACTTATAATCCTGTAGAGCTAGGAACCACCACATCACTCTGGCATTTTTGCTCTTATTCTGTGCCATCTATTTTAGTGGGGAATGGTCCTTGACCACCCTAAACTCTCTGCCCATCAGGTAGTACTTGAGAGACTCAATTGCCCACTTTAGAGCTAAGCACTCTCTTTCTACGATGGCGTAGTTCTTTTCTGCTGCCGTCAGTTTTCTGCTTAAGTATACCACCGGATGTTCTTCCCCATCAATTCACCTGGGACAGTACAGGGTCCCAGGGCCCCTGTAAGAGGCATCTGCTTGTTACCACAAATTTTGCCTTGAAATCAGGGGCACTTAACACTGGTCCTTGACAAAGCACCTCTTTCAACATCTGAAACGCCTCCTCTGCTTCCTTGTCCCACTTCACCCTAGAGGATTTAGACCCTTTGGTGAGGTCTGTAAAAGGGGCGGCCACAGAGGCAAAATTTGGCACAAACCTTCTATAATATCCGGCCAACCCTAGGAAAGCTTTAACCTGTCTTTTTGACACCAGCTTGGGCCAATTTTTAATAGCCTCGATTTTGTCTAGTTGGGGTTTAATGACTCTCCGACCAATGTTATACCCCAGATATCGAGCCTCCTCAAGGCCTATGGCGCATTTCTTGGGGTTTGCGGTGAGACCTGCCTCCCGAATGGAGTCCAGGACAGCTTGAACCATAGCCAGGTGGGAGTTCTTGTCTACGCCTAGATGCCCACCAAGCACATGTGAATGCCAAGCTCCAGGACCATGCGCACGTGTGACTGTGGTACCACAAGTTGTTCTACCACCTCAGTCGGGGTCCTCTTTACCCTATATAGCAAGTTCTCATGTACTGCAAAATGTGGGTACACCAAATTTGTGTCTGGTTCTTGCTGGACCCCATTGATAACCTTACCGCTCTTCCAAGCGATTGCTAGAAGGGATCTCGAAAATGTTCCATCCCAAGTTACCCTGGAACCTGCAAGGTAGAAAACTCAATCGGGGGGTTTTTCCTTTCCCAATCTCCTGCCAGGACCATTAAGGGGAAACTAATTTAGAACCCTCTGACACCCCTGTTTCAGGACTTGCAGGTCGCACATTTAGAACACTTTAACACCCTTGGCCTGCTTATTCTTCCCATACGTTCCAAAACAAGGGAAATTCCCGGCCTAATATCACATGGTGCATTAAGTCCTTACAACACCGACTTCATGATTAACCCGACCCCCAGGGGAGTCTCTACTGTGGGCTACAGCGGTGGGGATAGTCTTTAGTGTCCCATGTATAAGACCACTCCCCGCAAAGGGTCTGGAGTTTACCCGGGGTCCATTTAAACTGGCACGGATTAAAGTCACCAGACTCCAGAGTCCATTAAAGGACATCACAGAACGGCCTCCTTCCCGGAACTGGGAAACACTTGCCGCTTTTCCCCATAGTTTCCTTTTGGGCACAAACAGGCCTGGGAAATAAGACCTGGGCCCCCCAAAGTCGCATTCCAGGGGGTTCTGTAATCTTCGGGCACTTGGGGGGCCCCATGTCCCAGTTTTCCTGGCAGTGCCAGAACTACGGCCCCCCGTGGCGGGTTTAAAGTCCTTCTTTGGACTTTGGATCCTTTTAACGAACGCTCAGAAAAAGTGCCACCCTCCTTGCAGCAGTCTTCCCCCTTAATAACAGGGGAAAAGTTTCATTTTGTGGTTTTTTCTGATTCCGGGGGGCCATGCGGTCCGGAGGAAAATCTCATGGCCGTAAACCCTCCATTGGACACCAAGTCTCCCCCACTTTTTGGATCAGGTACCCAACGCGCTGGGGGCCCCACTGGGAAGGGAGGCAAAACGGTCGAAGGAACCCCCTTCCACTATTTTCGCAGGTGTGAGCTCCCCCTGGTGTAGCCACTTGTTGGGACCCGGGCCGTCTTAACAGCATTATGGGCCCCGGGGGAGCTGTTTTTTGGGCCCCCAACCAAAATTTTCAATATACTAATAAATGATGTTTCTGTTGCACTAGAACCATGAGATCTAGGACCCAAACGAGTTTTGTTTTAATTTTTTAGAGCAAAATAAAATTTAAAGCTGACTCTGTTTTGGGTTTTAACAAAAAAAAACTATTAGACCATTTTTTTAAATAAGGGGCCAATGTTTAACCCCCAAAAACAATGATGCGCTGTATGAGGACTTTTCTTTTTGCGGGAGAAGTTGTTTTTTGGGGGATTAGTTTGAGTTTACATTTAAATACTGCTTTTTTAAAAAAAAAAAAAAAAAAAAAAATGTCAGCCCCAAACAGAAAAAGTGTTTTGCTGCATTTTTTTTAAAAATTTGATTTTTTTTTATCCCATTCAATTTTACACAAAAATTACCCCATTACTTAAATTTTTAAAGTTAATTATGGTATATGGATAAAAAAATATTTGTAAGTTTTTTATGTAATAATGCACAATTTTAAACTATTTTTATTTTTTATACATTTTTTTTATATTTTTTTTTTTTTTTTTTAACCCCTTTTCAGGGTAAAAAAATTTAAAGGGTCTTTTGATGGCAGGGACCAGATAAAGCCTCGGGTCACCCCTTTTAAACCCCTTTGTTTCCCTTGGGGGCCGGGGATACGCATAATCAAAGGGGTTTTCCGGGGGCTCCATGGGGTCCCCGGGATTTCCGGGTGCCCCTTTGGAACCCCTGGGGGGAATTTTATGCAGTAAACCTGGGGCCCTTGAGTAGCCAGTGCTGTCTGAAAGGCCTGCGGGTCGGGGGCCGCGAGGGGGTGAAAACCCCAACAACAGCCTTTTTTTCATACTGATACATATTTGTAATGTTTTTCATACGAAGTATAATGTATTTAAAATAAGGATTTGTGCTAAAAAATTATGAAGTTTTAAAAAAAAAAAAAGTGAAAATATTTACCCCTCAAGGGGGAAAAAAAAAAGCCTATAAGAAAAAGTGTAAAAAAAAAATTTAAAAAAATTATTTGTGCTTTATATTACACAAAAAAAAAACCCAAAACCCTATTGGGTTTTTCCCACCGCCGAAATTTAACATGAAAAAAATTAAAACGGTTATTTATTGTGAAATGGTATTAAAAATGAAAAAAAACATTTTGTTCATGCTGAAAAAAAAGGGGTTTTTTAAAAAAAAATTTAATGCGTAATTTTTTCGAAAAACGATCCCCCAAAAATCCCAATTTTTCCCCACATAAAAAATTTCCCCCATAAAAATGCACTATAAAAAAAAAAAGTTGTAAATTTGTTAAAATTGCGGGGGAGGCAAAATAAAAAAAGTGGGTTGTGTCTTTTAAGGATTTGTTTCCCTAATTGTTTTCATCTCACCTAAATTTCCTGTTTTCTTTGCTTCACTTTGAATTCGGGGTTTGTGTTTACTGGCTTCACTAGGCTGCAGTAGAACCCGGGTCTGAAAGCTATAGCCCCATTGTTTGGCACCCTACATGAGGTTTGGAACAGGTCTGAAGCTTTTTGCGACCTGGGGGGTGATGCGGGCCCATAAAAGGGGGGAAAATCTGGGAAAATTAGGTGGGACCCCGATAATTTGTGATTAAAAAGGGTTGTCCATACATTAATCCATCTGACCCTCAGAAATGTTTTTTTGGGTTTTCTTTTTGAATTTCGGGGCGTTTACTGGCAGTGGGCCCAGGTTGTGGCTATAGCAACCGCGCTGGAGATTCGGGAGTTTACATAGGTCTGTAGCTATGGCAACCATTTGCGGGCAGTCTTTCGGGGAGGGGGATCAAAAGGGGTCTGTAGTATGCAACCAGTGTGGAAACCCTGTCAGGAGAGAGGAAAAGGCCCTTTTGCTATAGCGCCCAAAGTGCGGGGCAGCATTAAGGGGGAGAGAAAAACGGGGTCTGTAGTTTTTGTGACCAGGGGTGGAAGCCTATCAGGAGAGAGAGAAACGGGGTTGTAGCTTAGAACCCAAGGGGGTTGGCAGCCTTTCAAGAGAAAAATCACACAGGTCTGTAGTTTTTAGAAACCGGCGGGGCAGCCTATAGGAGAGACCCCAACAGGTCTGTAGCTATAGTGACCAGGGGCTGGCAGCCCTTATCGGAGAGATAAAAACCGGTCTGTAGTATAGCGACTGAAAAAGTGATGCAACCCTACAAGGGGGGGATTCTCAGAATGGGAAAGGGGACACTGATAATGGGACAATATTGAAAAGGGGGACTTGTTTTTTGAAAAGGATCTTTAAAACATCAAAAGAAAATTCATGTAATGAGAAAACCCCCTTTAAGGCCTTTTCAGGGAAACCGGGGGCCTTAAATGGGTTAACGTCATTTTTCTTTACTAAAGGTAAAGTGTTTTTTTTTTTTGGGGGGAAACAGGTTTTGTGCAAAATTTATTTTCTTTTGCATTTACTTTATTTTTTTTTAAAAATTTTCCAAAACTGGGGGGCACAGGAGGTGAGCACCTTTCCTTTCTTATATCACAGCTTTTTGTGTTTAGGGCCCCCCTTTTGCCCCCCGGCAGGCGCAGTCTATAGAACCTTTTAAATTTCTGGGGTTGGGGGGACAGGGTGAAGTGTTACTGTTTCAGCATGTGTACAGCCCTCCTGGGCCCGGGTCACTGCTCCGTAGAGCCCCGTACTTTTCCTGTGTTGCTGAGCCGGGGGTCCCAGGGGGACTTGTGCAGTTTGAAGTCAGGGGCACCCCGGGGGGTGAGGCGGGGGGAGACGGGCTTGGGGGGAGCAGAAGGAGCATCATGGAGACGGGGGGGTTAAAATTCCCGGGGGGGGAGGAGACGGACGGGGGGGGGGACATGCCGCCCGCCCCCCTTATATAAACTCCTGAGGCACTGCCCCGCAGGCAGGAAAAGGGGTATGAAAGAAAAAACACAGCAGCCTTGCTGGTTTTTTTGTGACAGGCAAAATGCCTGTGTTTACACGGAATCCCTGGGGAGGGCCCCCCAACCTCGTGGGCCCCCCCCGGGAAGGCCTTTCCTGGCCCCAAAGGAGAGAAGGGGCCCCGGCTGGTACTTGATCCAAAAAAGTGTGGACGAATTGGTTTTCCATTGTGGGAGGTTTACGGCTTAAAAAGCCCAACCCCTCCCGTTTTTGGCGGGGGGGGGTTTCCCCCTATTTGGGGTTTCCCCCCCCCCCCCCCTCCCGGGGGGGAGTTGGCATTCCTTTTCCCCCGCCCGCAGGCGGGGGGGTCCCTTTTTTTTACCGCGGCGAAGAGTAGCGTGGGGGCGCTACTTTGCGCCGCCGGACCCCTTTCCCACAGGCGGGGGGGAAGCGGGCCCCCAGCGGGCCCCTTTACCCCCCCGCTGGGCTCATTTTGGGGAGGGGGGCAGGAGGGATGTCCTCCTCCCTCCTCCCCCCGGGTTTTTTTCGGCGTTTTTTGCGCGGAGTGCTACGGTCAGCGGCGCAGGGGGGGGTGACGGCGGGTTTCAGGGGAGGTTTACGCGCGGCTTTTTTTCTTCCTTTTTTAAATTCCCCCTTTCGCCCCTGGGAGTTCCCGGGGAGGGGGCGGGCCCCGCCCGCAGGAGCCGGGGAAAGGGGAGTGGAAATTTTTTTATTTTATTTTTTTAAGGGGTTTAGGGGGCTCTACCTGGCAAAAAGAGGGGGGCACTACCTGGCAAAAGAGGGGACTTTTACCTGGCAAAAGAGGGGGAAATTTCCTGGGAAAAAAAGGGGCACTTCCCGGGAACAGGGGGACTTCTACCTGGCAACAAAAGGGGGCACCTTTCTGGCAACTGAGGGGGGCATACCTTTGGGAAAAAGAGGGGGGCATTTTTTTCCTGGCAGCAATGGGGGCACTTCCCGGCAAACAAAGGGGGGATACCTTTGGGAAAAAGGGGGGACATCTACCCGGCAGCAATGGGGGGGACTACCTGGCAACCCGGGGGGCACTACCTGGGAACAGCGGGGGCATCCCTGGGGAAAAAGAGGGGAAAATCTTCCCGGGGAAAAAAATGGGGGAAAAACCTGCAACAAAGGGGGCAAATACCTGGCAACAAAGGGGGGACTACCTGGCAAAATGATGGGGGGGACTACCGGCAACAGAGGGGGCATTTCCTGGTAACATGGGGGGGACTACCCGGCTAACAATGGGGGCACCCCAAACCCGGCTAAAAAATGGGGGCCCTACCTTTGGGTAAAAAAGGGGGGGGACCTAAAATTGGTTTAAAAAAGGGGGGCATTTTACCTGGTCAGAGGGGGCATCTACTTTGGTAAAAAGGGGGCATTTACCCGGGCCTGTAAGGGGGGATTTCCCGGTTATGGGGGGCTAATTTCCCGGTATTAAGGGGGATCTACCTGGCTTTCTTTCCAAAAAACCCGTTTGCGTTAGTGGAGTGGGTGTGGCTTTTTTTTAAGGGGCGGGGCCTTTCCCACAAGATGGGGTTGGGCCAAAGCAAATTTTTGCCCCGGCGGTACGCGCGCCCCCAATACAGTCTCCGCTTTTCATTTTTAAAAAGTTGGCAACTATGGTTTACGGCCCCTGAGGGCTTTCCCGGAGAAACCCCAAAGGGCCCTATCACAGTCAAAGGCTGGACTGAAAAATGAAAACCTTTGGGGGCCCCATTTCTACTTGGGGAAAAATTTTAAAAGGGGCAGCTGATTTTTTGGGGCGTTTGCTCAATAGGCAAACCCCTGGGAACAATTTGACTGACATTAAATGGGGACCTGTTAAAACAGTGTGCGAAAAGCCCCAGTATAATAAATGAGGAGATGGGACAAAAAAGCAAAAAAAAACCGATAACCAACCCCCCACACCCTTTAAAATATGGGGGGGGTTTGGGTTTTGGTAAATTTAATTGCAAAATAGTTTAAAGGGGATACAGAGGGTGCCAGTAATTTAGTTTGTGTGGTTACACCTTCTGACTCACGGCCCATTACGCCTTCTTTCGATTGGGTGGGCCCCCCAAAAACTTTCTAGGTGTCCAACACAAAGTAAAAGACACCCCCGGGTCCCCTTTTCTTTTGGGGCAAAAAAATTTACTTTCTGGAAAAAAATCAAATATGAGAATTTGTTAAAAACAGTGGGGCCCCTATAAAGGGAAGCCCCCAAGGCTCCTCATTTTTTGCAAATCCCTACAATAAAAAATTTACAGAAAAAAAAACAGAAAAAATTGGGAAAAATTTAAATTTCCCAAAAAAACAGAAAAAAGGGCCCTAGTCCGATCAAAGGCCCGGATGAAAACCCAACTAAATAAATAGGCAAAAATGGGGCCCATGCCTACTTGGGAAAAATAAAAAAAGGGACAGCTGAATTTTTGAGCAGTAGCTATATATCCACCCCTAGGGGGAAAATTATTTTATATATTTAAAAATATATTTAAACCAATTGCCCCCAAATTGCTTTTTTTTTTCGCTGGGCCCCCTTTTTTTGAAGGGCCCTTTAATGAAATGATTTCAAACCCTTTTTAAATCCCCCCAGCGTGCTTCCCCTAGGGGGTGCGAATTTTACTGTATACAGCCCAATGGGATTGCATAGATAATACATTTTTGGGGTACCAAAAAGCTTTCTTTTCCCACTTGCTGCCCGTTTGGGCCCGAAGTAGTTTAAAAAAAAAAAATGGCAAAGATGGGGAAACCTTTACAAGATTCAGTGCCATGTTAACCGATCCCGAAACGATTTGGCCGCGGGCGCGCCGGCCGGGTTGGGAACCCGTGGGGGAAAAAAGATTTCCCCATTCATTTAGGGAAAACCAAAAAAACCTTTTTTGCCCCGGGGTCCCAAAGGGCCCAAACGGCGAGGATGGTGCCGGGGACCCTCCGTGGCTGTTTAAAAACCCGGGGGTTTTTGCTGCAAAAAAACAGTGGACACTCGAGTTATGTTTTGCGGAACGTCCAGGGTGTTTTAGGGGTTTAAAAATTTGTTAAAGATTTTTTCTCACTTTTTTGGTTCATTCTTTTTTCTTTGGGTTTCACTTTGGGGGAATTTGGGGGCCCTTTGGTTTTTAATGGCTTCCTTTAAGCTGCAGTAAAAAAGCCAGGGTTTTGTTGCTATAGGACCAAATGGGTGGGAGCCTATCAGGAGAGATCACACAGGTTGTTAAGGGTTTTAGCAACCAGTGCTGGCAGCCCCATCAGGAGAGATTTAAAAAAAGGTCGGGAGCTATAGCGACCCGCGCTTTGTAGCCTATTTAGGAGAGATAGAAAAGGTATGGAGCTATAGCAACCCCGAGCTTGTTTCCCATAGGGAGATTGAAAGGGCTGTTTGCCCATAGCAACCAGTGGTGGCAGCCCTTTAAAAGAGAGTGTTAAACCCGGGCTGTAGCTATTGCAAACCCGTGCTGGCAGCTATTATTGAGAGAGTAATCAGGTCTGTAGCTATAGGACCTGGGAGCTGATTTCAGCCCATTCTAGAGGGGGGTTTTTCTTGGAATAGGTTGGACACTGGTTTTGGGGCACATATTGCAAAAATGACTTGTTTTTTTCAAAATTTTTAAAAATTTAAAAGCCGCAATCCTGAGTGAGAAACCCTTTAAGCATGGTAAAAAACAGAAAAATTTTGGGTTTTATGAATCTTTTAGATTTTCAGGGTAAGAGAATAAGTCATTTATGCCTAAAGTGAACCACACAAGGGAAAAAACCCAAATTGGCCCCCTTTCCCTTAAAAAGGGGAAATTTGTCATGAGAAAATGACATCCAACTATGTTGATTCATTTTTTTTTGGCTTTTATCAAATTTTTATGTAGGGGGAAAATATAGAGAGGGAAAAAAAAAAGAAAAAAATGCTTTGGGGGGCCCCTTTCGTCCCTAAATTTTTTACTAACCCCTGGGGTGAGGGATGGCAAAGAAACAAGGATCTTCCAGAGATTAATTGGAAGCAGAAAAAGTTTAAAAATGGTTTAAAATGGGGTTAGACTCCTTTTGCGTTTCCTTATTTTGTTTGGGGCCGGGGGGGAAGGGGGGGGACTTCCCACTTTTAAACTCCGGGGGGCACCCCCTGTGGGGCGGGAGTCTCCGTTTTTTTGTCTAAGTGTTTTTTTCCCCTGTCCCGTTTTTAACTCCTCTCCTCTGGTGTCGGTATTTCCCTTCCGGTTTTGGGCCTTTTTTTTCCCTTTTCCCCGGACTTTTTCTTTTCTTGGGGCCCCCTCAGTTTTTTTTTTTGGAAAAAAAGGGGCCTTTTTTAAAATTTTTTCCTTTTTTCTTTTTTTTACCCCCCCCCCGTGGTTTTTTTTTTTTCTGAACCCCCGGGTTTTCCCATCCCCCTTGAAAATTTTTCCCACCCCCAATTTTTTCTAGGTTTTCATTTTCTTGTTCCCCCTGTTTTATAAGGGGAAAAAACCACCCCCGTCCCACCTAAAAACAACTCGGGTTATTTTCCCCCCTGTTTGGGGAACCAAACCCCAAAGGGGGGACCTTTCCAAACCCGGGGCCCCAGGGCCCTATCAAGAAACATGAATTTTAAATATTTTCCCCCTATTGCATGGGTTAAAAGCTATACTGAAATTCTGGGAAATCTAGGGGCCTTTTAAAAGGGGGTTTTCTTTTCCCAAAGGATTTGTGCTTTCTGGGTTTAAAATTCTTGCAAAAAATAAATCCCCTTTGCAAAATGTGTCCATTTGCCGTGGGGCCTTTCTATTTTTAGTTTCCCCCCTTTTTATGGGTGAATCAGCTCCCCCCGGTTGCTATAGCTACCGAAACCCGTTTTTATCTCTTTTTGATAGGCTGTCAGCCCCGGCTGCTATAAACTACAGTCCTTTGATCTTTCCTGAATTGGTGCCCAAACCATGGTTTGTATTGTTCAGACCTGTTTGATTTTCCAGATTGGGGTGCCAGCAATTTGGGGCTATAGTTTAAAACCCGTTCCAAACTCTCCTGATTGGCTGCCCGCGCGGTTGCTATAGCTACGCCTGTGATCTCTCCTGATTTTGGCTGCCAGCGCTGGTCGTATAGCTACAGACCCGTTCAAACACTCCTTAAGGGGTGCCAAACGCGGTTTATTATAGTTCAGAATGTTCAATCTTTTCCGATTTGACTGCCGGCTGGTCGCTTTACTAAAAGCCCGTTAATTTTTCATGTAGGCTGCCCCGCAATTTATTGCATAGCTAAAAGACCTGTTTAATCACTCCTGATAGGCTTGCCGCGCTGGTTTATTTAGCTACAGACTTTTTCAATTCTCCCGAATTTAATGCCAGGCTGGTTTGTTTGCTACAGACCTTTGGGGTCCTCACTGCAGGACGATAAATCCGTAGAAGCCAGTAAATAGAGGAAAAAAAGGATGAGATGAGATGAATCGATGTGTGAGGACAACCCCTTTAATAGGTTTTTTCTGGGGGCCCCGGGGTTTATGAGTTTTTTGACCATAAGGTCTTGGGGTCAATTTCGTCCCTTTGGTTTCGGGCCCTTTCAGGTAGTCGTTTTTTATCCCCCCTGGTTGGATTATTTAAAAAGGCAAATTTAAAAAAGAGGGGCCCGTATAAATCAAAGGCCAAAGTTGGGAAAATTATAGCCCCCAAAGCTTTTGTTTTAGGGGGCTTTTTTTAACCCTGCGTTTAGTCCCTGGAGCACCCCTAGGCACATGTTGAAAAAATGGACTCCCCAAAAAAAGGCTCTGCCCATGTGCATGAGGGGGTTTCTGATATAAGACTTTTTGTTGGAAGGGTGCCTCACCCATTTGACCTCCCGTAAATTTTGGGGGATTCCCTTGCATCTATTAAAAATATTTTATCCTGAAGGAAACAAGGAAGGCGCTAAGGATGTGACATTTGATCTTTCTCATCCAATTAGCAGAGAAGGTCGCGCTAATTAACACAATACATGCACTCTGCTGCCATTCCACTACCTCTCTTGTCTCAGGAGGTCTATCATCATGACAAATTCTCTTATAAAGGGATGTCTGGTTTAGAAAATGTAATTTTTTTTAAAAAGTTACCGGCGTATTATGGATTAAAAAGTTCAGACAGTCATTTGGAGACATTCCTCCTGGAAAGTGACTATGAAGAGTGTCTTGCTCTGGAGGACCCAACACGTCGGCGCGTAATATGGACATCTCATTGATGTCAATAGATGTGGTGTAATGCTTCATCTGGTCTGTGGTGGTGCTGTAGGAGAATTCAATACTTGCTGCCAGGCTCCTTCAGCGATCTTTGGGATCAACTTATCATCAAGGTTCTCAAAACAAAATTGTGCAAAGAGGAAACTGCTTAAAACTCTTCCTATTATAGATCATATATATTGGGAGAGTCAGATTTCCGAACAATGCTGTATTGTCCAGAATAGTAGATCATTTTGACCCTGGCCAATCAAGCACTTAGACGCTGTGGTCAATAATAGCTACAGTATCTAGAGAAAGAAGGGGCCCCCTCTGTCACCTCTTCACTCTGTAAAACCGTGGTCGCGAACAAACAGTCTCTAACTTTAACACTTATTTTCTGTAAATTTAATACAAAGGAACAAAGGAACAGGGAAAAAATTGCATAAAATTATGCAAGTAACTACTTTAACAGCACAATGGTTAGGTCCCTATTTGGTGTAATGGTCTCTCTTCGGCAGCACGCCTACGAGACGGGAGACTCCGTCTCTATCCACGCCTGTCTTGAGACCTCACAGGTAGCTCCCCTTCTTGCTCTCTGTGCAGGGGCACACAACAAACCCTTCTCTTGCTTAACAGCATAGGGCACACAAGTTACCCTCTAAAAAAAGGGAATCCCCAAACAAACCTTCATTCTGCTTCCTCTCTCCTCTGTCTGATCTGAAGCATCTCCCCCAATTGTCTCTCCAGCTGCTTCTCCAACTGCCATCTCTCTGGTAGATTCCTTTGCCAGCCACAGCTCTTCACCTTCTGTGTTCTGCCGCCATCTACTGGGCAAGAGGACACACAGCAGCCCCTTGTTACAACCCTATATTTACTATTTTGCCATAGGCAAACTTAAACTCTATCAGTTCTCAATCTATAAAGCACTAAAACTTAACTTTTATTATGTTAAGTTGTGTCTCATTTGAAAGTTCTTTTAATGTGTAATTTCTGTATGTATACCCTCTAAATTGTAAAGTGCTGCGGAATATGTTGGCGCTATATAAATAAAAATATTATTAAAAAATTATTATTATGTATAATACTTAACCTCGATACACACTATTTAAAAACCTGATTTCTAACCTCTCAATTTGTCCCTTTCTAATTGTGAAGGAATAACTCCTTTTCTATTATCAAGTCTGGTGGAGCACCACCTATTAACAGGGGAACCCTATATATACAGTGATTTACTAACTCCAATAAGGAATCCCAAACATCCTTCTTGGGCAGTCATCCCTAATCCGATGGACATAAAACATATAAGGTTTCCTTGTGAGACCCTCTGCAGCGGGTGACACTGTAGACAGAGTGTCTATCCCCTGATGAAGCCAGTTTAGCTGGTAAAACATGTTGGGGAGGTCAGGCATGACATTTTAATTTGTGATTTTCTACCTCTTTCTACTGTGTTACCCACTGCAGAGGGTCTCACAAGGAAACCTTATATGTTTCATGTCTATCAGATTAGGGATGACTGCCTAAGTAAGATGTTTTGGATTCCTTTTTGGAGTTAGCAAATCACTGTGTATATAGGGTTTCCCTGCTAATAGGTGGTGCTCCACCAGACTTGATAATAGAAAAGGTATTAGTCCTTCAAAATTAGAAAGGGACAAATTGAGAGGTTAGAAATCAGGTTTTTAAATAGTGTGTATAGAGGTTAAGAGTTATACATAATAAAAGTAAAGTTTTAGTGTTTTATAGATTGTGAACACATAGAGTTTAAGTTTGCCTATGGCAAAATAGTAAATATGGTCATTAAAGGTCACTCTTTGTTCTCTTGCTAGATTCCCATTTTTTTGAGACCTTGTTACAACCCCACTCAGCACATTTGGTCATTATGGCAGCCAATGGCCTAATAAGAGCCCCCAGGAATGTAATCTTAGCATTCTTATGACAGGATAATGGTGAAAGCACAAAATATCGCAATAATCAAGTGATCACATGTTCAAGTCCCCCTTGGAGTAATAATAAAAAAAAAAAAGTTTAATTACATTTTTAATAATATACAAAAAAAAAGAACAATATTTTTGTCTCATTTATTTTTCCTCCTCGCCTTCCAAAAGACATAATTTTTTTTATTTTGCTAACTACATAGTCATACGAGGGCTTGTTTTTTTGCAGGACAAGATGAACTTTCAAAATGTGCCTTTTACTTTAACATAGAATGTACTTTTTGTAGGGGTTTTGTTTTCATGGAGTTCACTGTTCAGTATAAATGACATGTTAGCTGTATTTTGTAAGTTGGACGATTGCGGTGATACCAAATATGTCGGGCTTTCATTTTGTTTTAGTACTTTAAAAAAAAAAAAACATTCTCTATTTTTTACATTTTTGCTGCAGCGCCATTTTCTGTGACCAATAACTTTTGGGTTTTTCCATCTCTGGACCTGAGTACTGGTCATTTGTTTGTGGTCTGAAATTTACTTTTTATTGGCAACATTTTGGGATACATGGGACTTTTTAAATCACTTTTTATTCCAAATTTTTGAGGCCTTAAAATGACAACAAAAATGCAATTTTGTCTTTTGGAATTTTTTTCTTCTATGGTGTTCAGTGTACGGGATAAATAATGTTATACTTTAAAAGATCGGACTTTTATAGAAGCAAAGATAACAAATATGTATAACTTTTTTATTTTCTTAATTGTAAAATGGCAAAAGGTGGGAGGTGTTTAAAATTTAAATATTTTTATTTTTAAAACTATTTTACATTTGTGCTTGTCGTCTCCCTGGGGAACTTCATCACTACGTGGTGTGATCGCTTGTATACCTTCCTGTATTACATAAACACTATTCACAAAAAGTTAGGGAAATTTGGCTTTTGGTTGAAATTTCAGAATGGTGATTCCTACCAGTTAACTCCCGGGTACCAGCGTTAGCCTGTGGCACAGCTACAGGGGCCGCCGCAGTCGCATTTGTGGCCAGACCCCCGAGCCAGGGGGCCTGCAGGCCCCACCTCCCACCAAACAGCTGCACCACTGGGTCACATAGACACATAGGTCACATAGATGCAGCAATAACAGCCTCCACCTGCGCGTTGCAGGCAGCATCTCAAGCAGAACAGCCTATGCATATGCTTACAGCCTAATGGATGCCGGAAGTGGCGTCCTGGAGCAGGCGGCGTGATGATGTCACACCCCTCACTCTGTACTCAGAAAAGAGTAGAGGGAGGAAAGGTAACAGGTAAGTATTTGTGTTTTTGTTTTCTTTTAGCATAGACTTCTGTCAAACTGGCTAATTACCGGGGACAGCCCTATAAACCTGACTAATTACCGGGGACAGCTGCAACTGGCTAATTACTGGGGACAGCCCTATATACCTGGCTAATTACTGTGGACAGCCCTGCCTGGCTAATTACTGGGGACAGCCCTATATACCTGGCTAATTACCAGGGACAGCCCTACCTGGCTTATTACTGGGGACAACCCTACCTGGCTAATTACTGGGGACAGCCCTATATACCTGGCTAATTACTGGGGACAGCCCCATATACCTGGCTAATTACCGGGGACAGCCCTACCTGGCTTATTACTGGGACAGCCCTACCTGGCTAATTACTAGGGACAGCCCTACCTGGCTAATTACCAGGGACAGCCCTACCTGGCTAATTACTGGGGACAGCCCTATAAACCTGGCTAATTACCGAGGACAGCTGCAACTGGCTAATTACCAGGGACAGCCCTACCTGACTAATTACTGTGGGCAGCCCTACCTGACTAATTACTGGGGACAGCCCTGCCTGGCTAATTACCGGGGACAGCCCTACCTGGCTAATTACCGGGGACAGCCCTGCCTGGCTAATTACTGGGGACAGCCCTATAAACCTGGCTAATTACCGAGGACAGATGCAACTGGCTAATTACCAGGGAGTGTTTTTTGAGTAAGTAATGTCCCATTTTTTGTATGTTTTTTTTTTTTTTTCTGTTAAAATTAGGTGCCTCGGCTTATATTCAGGTCGGCTTATACTCGAGTGATTTTTTTTTCATCGGGGTATTAAGGTTTTATTTTTTATTTTTTCTATTTTTCTTTTTATTATTTTTTGTATTATTATTTTTTCATGATCTTTGTACAGATTAAAAAACATAATTATTTTATAGACTGCACTGTTATAGAGGCAGCAATACCTATAGTTTGTACTTTTTTAACTAAGGTATTTTTTATTGGGTAATTAGAGGTTTTGTGTTTGTTTTTATTTATTTAAAAATGTTTTATTGATTTGCATTTTAATTGTTTTCTTTTAATCCTAATGTGAAATGGGGCAATCACTTGATTACTTTTATAAGACGTAGCAACACATCACTGTTTTAATATGTATTATAGTGGATGTGACAGGAGCCTGTTAGACTCTAAGACAGGGCTGAATAGGCTCCAGTATATGGCAGACTTGGAGGACATTATTTGGCCTCCAGCTGTTTGGACACCCTGCAATGGGGGTGCTCATAGGTTACAGGAGGAGCCCCCTCCCTATTTTAACCACTTATATCCTGCAGACACTACTGACTGCGGCATCTAGGGGGTTAACAGCTAGCTCCGTTCCTGACCGCTACAGCAGAAGTCAGTTTCAAATTACAGTTCAGTTCCTGCTGTAGTTGGTGCAGCATAACCTTTAAGCCCGTGCCATCTGAGTGCCATACATTATGCCCGGGAGTCTTACCAGCTCTACAGGTGGTCCGGGAGAGTTGGCAAGTGGGCTTTACTGCCCTAGACCTTATGGACATATGAGTCTATTTCATGCTACTGAGCTGACCTAGAATATTTTACTTAAATCAGATATGATATTTAAAAAAAATAAATAAAATCTGATGGTGAGGATGTAGAATCGTGGGTCGTTCTCATTTGCAGAAAAAACATACAAAAAATGGGACATTACTTACTCAAAAAACACTCCAATTCATTGGGGCATGTTCACAGCTCAATGGCTGGACTAAAACTGACCCCAGAAGCAGGCAACTCTGGCCTTTATGCTAACTGGGAAAAAATGAACAGGTGCAGCTAATTGCTTGAGCAAAAGTGCACACACCCCACTGCTAGGGGAACAATTAGATGAAAAACTGCACACCAACTTGACACCTGTTCACACCAGCATGCAGTGAAGGGTGCCTGTGTTTTGTGTTGGACACCTAGAAAGTGCTGTGCATCACGCCTAATCTAAAAGTATGGGTGTCACTAATAGGCTGTAAGCCAGCATGGTGCACCACACGCATCTGAATTTATGGCACCCTTCTGTGTCGCCTTATTTATATGCAATTGTAGTACTAGCAATCACCCCCCTCATGCAGTTAGAGTGTGTGAGTGGTTGTTTTATTGGTATTTTTGCATTTGTGCAATCTCCCCATGAATTATACTGTGGCTTTTCTGCATGCTGGTGTGAACAGGTGTCAAGTTGGTGTGCAGTTTTTCATCTAATTGTTCCCCTAGCAGTGGGGTATGTGAGCTTTTGCTCAAGCAATCAGCTGCACCTGTTAATTTTTTCCCAGTTAGCATAAAGGCCAGAGTTGCCAGCTACTGGGGTCAGTTTTAGTCCAGCCATTGAGCTCTGAACATGCCCCAAATAATTGGAGTGTCGTTCTCATTCGGCAGCACACTCGTCCTGGGCCATACATCTCCGTCAGCAGCTCCTGCGAGCACCAGCGTCCTGCAATGGGGATATGCACGTGACGCTGGGTCCGAAGTGCCATTAGCCCCACAGCATCGCCTCATTTATAGAATACGTTTGCGGGTTAAGTACTAAACAAAATCATTCTCTCGACTCGAGCACGAACTTCCTCACGCTGCACCTGCAAACCATTTTTCACTCAAACTGCTGATAAACATTACCCAATCCGGGATCAACAATCAGCGGGAATCTTAATTTAGTTGTTATGAAAATTAAAGCTCACAGAAAAGCGCATATCGTGGTGGAGCAAACGTGAAGAGTCACTGCTACAGCTAAACAACCATCAAGATGTAGCAGAGCTGAGTGTGTCAGTGCACTCGACTTGGGCTTGTTAGTATAGCGGAGATAAGTGTGACAATGCACTAGACTCGTGGTTGTCAGAATAACAGAGTTAAGTGTGTCAATGCACTAGTTGTGGCTGTCAGAATAGCAGTGCTAAGTGTGTGAATGCACTAGAGTCCTGGTTGTCAGAATAGTAGAGCTGATTGTGTCAATTCACTAGACTTGGACTTGTTAGTATTGTGGTTCTAAGTGTGTGTATTCACTTGAGTCATGGTTGCAGAATAGCAGAGCTAAGTGTGTCAATGCACTAGACTAGGGATCGTTAGTACAGAAGAGCTGAGTGTGTCAATGCACATGATTCAGGGTAGTCAGTAAAGTAGAGCTAGGTGTGTCAGTGCACTGACTTGAGTTGATATCAGCATAGCAAAGCTTAGTCTGCCGATTCACTAGATTTGGCGTTGTTATTGTAGTAGACCTAAGTATAGATCAGTATAGCAGAGCTAAGTGTGTGAATGCACTAGAGTCGTGGGTGTCAGAAGTACAGAGGAGCTAAGTGTATCAATTCACATGATTCAGGGTTGTCAGTATAACCGAGCTTTGTGTGTCAATGCATTAGAGTCAGGGTTGTAAGTATAGCAGAGCTAAATGTGTCAATGTTCATATTTTAGAGTTGTAAGTATAGCAGAGCTAAATGTGTCAATGCATTAAAGTTAAGGTTGTCAGTATAGCAGAGTTATGTTTGTCAATGCATTAGATATGGGGGTTGTCAACATAGCAAGGCTGAGTGTGTCATTGCAATGTGGCTACGCCAGTCGGTATGGCGAGCTGCCTGTGACAGTGCACTAGACTTGGTATTGTTAGTACAGAGGAGCTGAGTGTGTTGATGCACACGATTCAGGGTTGTCAGTATAGCAGAGCTAAGTGTGTCAATGTTTATATTTTAGGGTTGTCAGCATAGTAGAGCTAAATGTGTCAATGCACCTGAGTTGATATCAGCATAGCAAAGCTTAGTATGTCGATTTACTAGATTTGAGGTTATTAGTATAATAGAGTTAAGAGTGTAAGTGCACTAGATATTGGGCGACATGTCTGAAAAGTGGCGTATCTATGCCATTTTTAGGCGCATTAAATCAGTGTAAAGTGCGCCTGAAAGTCTGATACTTTCTAAAAATTGGCGTCATACCTTGCATAGATTACTTAATGCGCCTAAAATGGCACATCGTATCAAAAAAGGGCGCATTGCATCAAAAAAGGGGCCATTGCATCAAAAAAGGAGGCATTGTATCAAAAAAGGGCGCATTGCTCAACTCGCCACACATAGCATATCATTGGTAGTATATGGTATGCGTCTATCAAAGGCGCATTGCCCAACGGGGGCGCATAACATATGTAAGATGCCTCAATAGGCGCATAGGCCTCAATACATAGAAACCTCTAAAGAAGCATTTATGCTATCTATAATACATGAAAAAAACTTTGGGATTCTTAGTTAACATGTTTTGATCAAAAAATGCTTAAGCCACCCCCGACTTACAACGGGATCTGAAGGCGGGTGGTCCTACTCTATCTTTACCTCTCACTAGAGCCAAATTCAGACTTCTCATTGGGCCAACCGACCTCCATAATCCAGAGAGAAAAATATAAAAAAACACCAACCTTGCAAGCTGCACTGACATAACAGCCTGTGGAGGTGGGCGGGGTGCAAGAGACAAAAATGGAGGTATCCATTCCTCCTTCTATAAATTAAAAGCAATGTGTGCCAAATACAACGTATAGTTCTGCACAAAATTTTTTTCTGAAAAACACAATGTGAACCTGGGTGCCACTGGCTTGGTTGCGGCATATATATATATTGTGACGGTGCGACCTTAGATGATCGCATTTTTCCGCCACTAGATGTTCTGCAGCAGCTGAGTTCCAAGCTATGGGTTACCAAGTTGCTGGCTGTCAGTGAGGAAGGTCAGCAGTCTGGCAAGGGTAACCAGGAGTTAATTACTCAGGTGTTAATTAAGAGAGTTGCTCAGCTGCTGTTCCAACTCAGATGCCTGTTAAATAGTCTGTTCTTCTGTGTATCAGGTGGGAGTTTGGCTAACAATCAGTGTAGGACATGTGCAGGCCTTTGTCCAGGAGAGTATCCTTAATGCTTTTCCCCCTTTGCTTGAGAGAAGCCAGGCCCAAGGACTATATTGTACAGTGTGAGTACATGTTTGTGGGGCTGGGTAGTAGACCCAGACCACCGCTAGAGAGGGACTCTCTGTACGTTTAGTTAGTGGCTGGACGGCCTAGGATTTATTTTGTTTACTGTATATGTTTTGCTGTGTTGAAGAATAAAGCTGGCGGAGACCAGATTTAAAGAGAGACCTGTGTCGACTTGCTGTTCTGTTTACCAAAGCGGCGACCCCAGAGCGAGAGTGTCCCCCAGGCCGGGCCAAGATGGCGGCCGAACTCATGTGAACGCTTACATATGGTGGAGGTATGCAATGGGTACATCGACATCAGGCCTGACACAGTAACTAAAGTGGCGTAGGGGCGCAAGAATTGGTGCATGTGTGGCACAATTGATTGGGCACAAGAGTGCTGAACCAGTGGACTGGTGAATTTTGCACAGTGTGGGGGCTGCGAGGTTAAGTTAAAGGGCCAGCAGCCAAACCATTAATGCTTCTGAAAAGTGAATGTGCATTAGAAAGACTATTGTGTTGATCCTGCAGAGTTGCATAGGATTGCTGCAAATAAGAGGCACACAGCACAGGGACTGTGTGATTGCTGGAGAGACTGGTGCTGCCTGAATTTCTTTTCTCAGCTATGGAAAGCATGTATAGCTGTAATCAACCAAAGCCCTGGAGGGGATGTGTACATGGCTGTTGCTGTGACAAAGGTCTGGATGCTAAAAGGCCCAAGCGGGGCAAAGGCAAGTCACAAAGAGGCCTGGATTCTGGTGTTGCCAGGAGCAACCCAACTCTACAGCAGAAACGGGCCAGGGTAATCCAGCTTGAGGAGCGAACAGAAAAAACCGAGTGGATGCGAGTGGATGGGATCCCACTAACGGTTGTTCTGGACTGGGAGGAAAAAGTCTCCAGAGTACGCCCAGAGCTAATATCCTTTCTGAGGGCCCAACCAGAATCTGGTAAGGCTGTGGCTATATGTTTTGAGACCTGTCTTGGGACTGTCGATCATGTGCTTGAGATATATGAGGGGGCTGCGGCTGGACATCATACTTGGCAGAGACTTTCCGCTTTTCTGGCAGTTGTGGGGGCCAGAGGTGGCGCCAGATGGAGAGAGCGCCATATCCGGGAAAGTGCCCCCTGCAGAGACTGTTGTACCACTGCCTAAAAGGGAAGAGCCGGAATTGTCCCCTGTTAAAGTCCCTAGGAACAGGGTGGGCGAATCCCCCTTGATTAGCAGTCTAAATGCCAAACAGAATGTGATAAATGTACGCCCAGATAAAATGGAGTCCCTAAGTGACCTGCATGCTGCTGTTTCCAAGGGCAACCAACTTCATCCGCAGGGAGCCGCTGGCAGAAGAGGAAGTCCAGCAGGAGGTGTCCACAGCAGCAGGAGGTGTTGTTGACTGTTTTCTCATCAGGGAGCCAGAGAAGTCACAGCCCCAGATCCAGGAGTTTCAGGTGGGTGGAATCCCACCTCTGTCCGATGAGGACTGTCACCAAGATGTGTCCAGAAGGTACAGGGACATTGTCCAAAGTGTGGAGACCCGACTGAAATGCGGTAAGACTGTTCCTGTTACTCATGACTAGTGTTGAGGGGGATTACGTTGGCTATCAAACATCGGGGGGGATAGTCGATAGTCGGCCCCCATCGATAAGGTTTTTGATAGTCGATCATCTCCGTTTGACCTTTTAAAAATTAGGGCAGAGAAACCCCCACCGTCATTTTTTAAACACCAAAAATTTTTGGAAAAAGGGGGGGAAATTTTAAATCCACAACATTTTCAAATGGATCCCTGCAAATCTTAGGCAACCCCAACTTAGGTTTTATAAAAGTCCAAAAAAAAAGGTCACACACCAAATTCCCCTATCCCTGTCTTGTACCACAGCATTACCCTTGAATCTTACCAATGACCCAAAAATTTAAAAAAAGGGGCCAGAAGGCCCGGTATGTTTAAAACCATCATTTTACTTAAAACTGGACATTGAATATCCTGTCCTGGAACGCAGCAGCCCCTTTAAAAAAAAAAACCTGTCTGACCCACAGATTAAAAAGTGTTGGGAAAGAAAGTAGCCCTTTGAACCCCCCATTTTATTTTGAACGGACATGGACTAAAACTGTTCCTGGCCCGCATTTTTGCCCATTAAACCTGTCAAAACCCCCAGATTAAAAAAGTCCGGAAAAAGGGTCTTTAAACCCCATTTTTAGTTTCACTGGACATTGATATAATTGTCCTGGGCCACAGCAGGGGACCCAGGGGGGGGATTTTACATTGGGTGGGGTTGAAGCCCGGCTGGCGTCCGGTATCTTTTAAACACGCAGGTTAAAATGCCCTGATGACGCACCCAAAAAAAACCTGTCGTGCTAAAAAGGCAGAGTGGGGGAAAGGGCGGAAGTGTGAAAAAACTCCAGCCTTCCTCTGTCCCAAAACCCAATCCCTGGGTTTTAAGCGTTTGGCCCCCCCGGGTTTTATTTGGGGCCCAAAATTGAGTTTCCCATTTTTGGAAAAAAGGGTGGTTAAACGCCCCGTTCCACCCAGGTCCCCTTTACCCTTGGCATTCTTTTTCTAATTTTACTCAACTTCCGGGAAAAGGAAATTTTTCTCTGTACTTTTGTTCTCTGTCCCCCTTTTTGTTTTCCAAAAACCTCCAAAAAAATTGTCCTTTCTTAAAAACCAAAAAACAGCGGGGGGGCCCCCAAGTTTTTCCCTTTTTTCCCTTTCCTTTTTCCCCCAAATTCAGAGGAATTTTTTAACACTATTTTGTACATGCAATTTTTTTAGTTTTTTAAATTCTAAAAACCACATTTTTTAAAATGGGATGGAATCCCCCCCCAGGGTCTTTTTTCTTTTTTTAATTATATTAAAGGGGTTTGTCTTTTACAGGGATTGTTTACTATTTTAAAAAGGATCTTGAAAAAAAACAAGTAAATTTTGCAATATGTGTCCTTTAAAACCAGTGTACTACCCTATTTTTTTTGACAGCACCCTCACCCTTGGGGACTCTTGCAATTTTTAAGAACAAATGTTGTTAGAAAAAAAAATTTTTTAAAATTTTGGGGACCCTTTAGAAATAGCTGCATGTCACAGCAAAAATGCCTCCAAAAAATTAAAACCCAGCCCCTTTCGAGCCACTTTGGACAATTTTGAAGAACAAATGTTGTTGGGAAAAAAAAATTTTTTTTTAATAGGGCCCTGTAGTTATAGCTGCATGTCACAGCAAAAATGCCCCCAAAAATTAAAAACAGGGCCCATGACCCCTTTTTTACAATTGTGAAGAAAAAAATTTGTCTATTTGAAAAAAAATTTTTTTAGAAAAAGGAACCGGTAGTATTGTTTTCCCTTTCAAAGCAGCATGACCAAAAAATTATAAAATTTTGACCCTTTCAGCCACTTTAAAAAAATTTTGATGGGGAAATTCCCCTTAGAAGCCACATTTCTGTCCCAAAGGAAACCTAATTATTGCTGTTCTCACAGCAACATGGGCCCCCAAAAAATTATAAATATGACTTCTCGCCACTGTTAAAAAATTGTGATGCAACTGACCCCAAAAAACCCTTTTACAATTGGAAAAAAAATTCATAAAAATGAAGTGAGTAAATTTTGGAATATGGTTTTGTCATGGGGGGCCCTTTGGGGTCTTTTAAAAGTCTCCCAAGCAAACCCAGCAAAATAAATGTTTTGGGGAAATTAGGAAAAAAAAATTGCCCGTAAGAAATGAAACATTTTTAAAAAAAGTTTTTCAAGAGGGCCATTTCTGTTTTGGGGAGGGTGGAAGTAGACAAACAATAAATGGTGACCTCGGCAATTGGGGCCCAACTTTTATCAGAAGCTCCATGCCTGATTCATCTTGATGAAAGCAAACGGGTCCACATTATCTGTGGGAAAGCCGGGGTGCATTTGGGCGTAATGGGCTCCTCCGGGTGTGCTGGAAGGTCCGCCTCAGATATACGTGGGCTGCTGGGCAGGACAACACCCCCTTGGCGTGGGGAGCCAGCTCGGGCCCCTTGTCCATTTTGGGTTTTCCCCAAGTCTATTGGGTCCGGAACAACAAAAAACCATCGGTGTTTTACACGCAGATAGTCGTTCCCATGATTTTTTAAACTGGTCTCTGTGTGTTGGATGTTTGGGCCCCGCATTTATTCCCTTGGTTTAGGGGTAAATAAAGATTTGGGAAAAGGCACCCATTTTGGGTTCTGCCACCTTGCCTGCTGCTGCTGGGGTTTCCGCTACGGCTCTTGGGACTCTACTGTGCACGTCGTGATTGTTGTTCCCCGTGACATTTGGGGAACGGGAAGCAGACGCAACAGATGTCTCCCGTTTTTGGGCCCCAAACAGCAAGGGGCCATTTCCTTTCATTTTACTCTCTATTTGGGTGGGTTGGGAAAGGGAAAATGCTGAGTTTTTTTTTTGTACCCGGGGGCCAGGGGGGGGTGGCCAACCCAGTAACGTTGTTCATTTTGATTGGCCTTAATGGGGAGGGTTTTGGTTTTGGGGGAAATGGAGCATCCAAGGGACTCATGTGAGAGATTTGGGGCCTTGATTTCCCAAGCCCCTGGGGGTCCCAGGGGGGGACCACAAAAATGATCTTCCTTTTCTTCCTCCTCCGCCTCAAAAATTTGGGCTAACCTCCCTTTTCCCAAGGGATGGAAAGTCCCTAACACGGTTTTCTAGGAATTTCCTCCCCCTCCTCCCCCTCCGCTGCCTCCCGGCACAGCTTCAACACAGCCCCGCTTTCCTGGGGATGACACCCCCGAGAGTGAAAGGGCCCCCCCTTTCACTATCTCTGGGCCCAACCCAAAAGCCCAATGAAGACCGAAAAGGGGAAATTTTTGAAACTTTTCGGGGCCCTTTTGGGGTTTTACGGAGAGAAAAAGGGTCCGAGTCCCCAACCCGTGTCCGGGCTCCCCCTCCGTCCCCTGGCGGGGCCTGTTGTTTCAGAGTGTCCAATGATCGTTCCAGAATAAAATCACCCCAAAGCTCATGCTGGACCCAAGGGGATCGCCCGCACTGGGCCCTTTTGGTTGGGGTTCTTGAAAACTGGCAAAAGGGGTGGTTTCAGAGCTCTTTCACCTGCCCCCACTTCGGTGGTGGAAACACCCCTCCCGCCACCCCTCTTGTCAGGGCCTTTTGTCAAATTTTGTACTACGTAAGGCATTGCGCTTTTCTGCCCCAATCGCTGGAAGGGAGTGTGGAGGGTGGAAAATTCCAGCGTGTTTTCCATGGTCAAAAAAAATGAGACGGTTGCCCCGGGGAGGCCCAGCCCGACGCTGCAAACGCAGGGGGCCAAAAAGGGCCCCGGAACCCAAGCCCCTGGTGCGAACGGCTTAAAGTGCGGGAATCAGGCCCCCGGGGCCTTTCCTTTAGCAGGCCAAAATCCAGACCCGGGTTTCCCTTTAAGGGAAAAATTTCTGGGCGACCCAAAAGGGTTCCCTGACCCGTCCATGGGGGGGGGAAAAGGGGTGTGCTCCAGGCCCACCGAATTTTTTTTAAAAAAGGGGGGCCAGCAAAATTTTGCCCATTTTTATCCATTTCCACCTTTCCTGGAAAAAGGTTCTTGCCACCCCGCCAGCACTCGGTCTCCCTTGCGGAGAGCCGTCCACAGCTCCTGACCCCGTGTTGGGGAAAGGGCTCCAAAAACAGATTAATTTAAAACGGGGTTGGTTTCTCCCGGGACTGAAGGCCCCCCAAGGGAAACCCTTGGGGGGGAAAGGGGCCCTGCACCATTCCTGCGGTTTTTTGAAGAGCGTTGCGCCCCGGGGCCTGAGCGCCACTGTTTACCACCCCGGGGAAATCCACCCATTTTAACCCCTGAGGCTGAATAGAGATTTTAGCGTCCCCTTTGCCGGGGCCCTTAATATCCCTGTGTCGGTGGTTCAATGGGGCTTTTTCCCGGCCCCCAAAGCAGACAACGCCCCTTTTAAATTTTAAAATGACACGTGGCTGGCCAAAGGGGAGGGGCCCCCTTTCTGGGGAATGAAAAAGCCTTCTTTGGAAACTTTTTATTTTGGGGGCAGGGCAAGGGCCATTTACCCTGGCGGGGGGGCCCCCCTGGTTCCCCCCAGATGGAAAGGGAACAATTTTCCCAAAAGGGCCAAAAGCCTGGCAATGCCGAAATTCCCAAAAGTTTTGGCTTTTGGGGTGGTTTGGGTTTTAAATGTTTTTTTTCTGCTCCCAAAAACCGGAAAAGAAGGCGGCTTCTTGACTGGCCCTGTACGGGATGCAGGTCTCAAACTGAAAGGAAGGAGAAAAGGGGTTTGGGTGGGTTTTCTGGTGGTGCTTGGGGTACTTTGGGGCCGACCCGGGGGGGAGCCGGCGAAGGACTGATCCCGATCATGCTCTGAGGGAAAATGGGCCCCCCTGAGGAAAGCTTTGGGGGTGGCGGGGGAGGAGGGGGCGGAGACAGAGGGTGTGGGCCCGTGTTTGGAGGCCCGGCTTTCGCCTGGGCCCTTTTTTTGGGCCCAAATGTTTCCCCTCCTTTTAAACTCTTTCATTCCCCTTTGCAAGTGACTAGAAATTTGGGGGTGGTTTTAAACCCCTTAAGGTTCTTCCTTTTACTTTTTGCGTTTTACGGGAAAAGGGAGCATATGACATCTCTGGGTGAATGAAGGGGTTGCTTAAAAAAAAAAAGGAAGGCCCAGGCTTTTAGGGGTTGGTCCTGGACCTTTTTTTACAGCGATAAGGGAGGAGCGGGGGTTTTCCCCTGACAGTGGCTGGCGGGGGAAACAATTTTCAGCGGACTTTTGCGAAACCCCCTTTCCCTTTTTTGGGGGGGCCGGGACCCGTTTGACACTACCCCATTTGTCTTCCTCCCTCCCCTGATGAAGCGTTCGCAAGGGAAATTCCGGAAAAAGACCAGGAAGGGGTCCCCCAATGGGCGTCATCCCTTTTATCATCATCAACACAGGTGACTTGGTCCCTCCTGACTTTCTGCCCTCCAAAGGCTTTCGGGGCTAAAAGCAAGAGGGCCTGCATGGGTTTTCGTTTGCCACCGCCCCGGGATTTTTTGCCAAAAATTTTCCGGCTTTTCCCTTTCCTCCCCTGATGGGACATAATGAGCGTCCGAGCAGGGAAAAAATCATCCCCTTTTGGCCCCTTGATCTTGTAACATGCCTTCTGACCCCAACCGCATTTTTGTTAAAACAAAGAAAGGGCTTCAGACAATGGATTATCCCCAGTGGGGGGTACACCCAAATTGACAATTGGGCTGCTTCATTTTGGGGCGGAAGCTGAAGATGCCTTTATGAAAGGAAATTTTGTGGCCGTGACCCGCGAGGACCGAGGAGGGTAAGAAATGCGGTAGCAGGTTGCATTAACCACTACAAAACAGGGTTTGGGGGAAACCTGTTTTGGTTTCTGAGTTCCCCCAGGGGCCCCCTGACCCAAACGATGAAAGGGCCCGACGGTTTCCCGGGGGAACTTTAAAGATCCGCTGGGGGAGCGTTTTTTGTCGCCCGCAAATGGAAGGGACCACCTTCCCGTCTCTTTCCTCCTTGGGGGGCCCCCCCCCTCTTTGCTCGCTTTTTTCCACCTTTCATTTCCCCTCCCATGGTTTTAGAAATTTTAAAAATTTTGAAAAAGGTATTGGAATAGGTTTTGGGGAAAGGGCTCTTTCCCCAAAAAGGGGGAAAACCCCCAGCTTTTCTCAAACCCTCTAACAAAAACAAAAATTGGGTGGATTTCAAATTTTTAAATGAAGGTGTCCCCATTTAACAAAAACTGGAACTGGGCAAAATTTCCAAAAAAACAGTACTTTAAGTTTTGGTATAATAAAACGGGAAATTTTTTGCACCCTTTGGGGAAATTTACCCCGTGGTACTTATAGAATTGCGTTTTAAAAATTTACGTGGAATTTCTTTTCGTCCCAAGGAAACCCAAAACGTAAGTGGCCAAAGTCAAAAACACGTATCTGGGAATGTTTTCGGAATAACTAAAAGGTATTTTTGGGGACCTTTTCAATTTACCTGTGGGGGAAATACCCAAAATTGCTTTTTTTCAAATTTAACTCAAAATAGGTCCTAATCAAAAAAGCCCAGGCCCTCCCCCAAAGTGAAAAAGACATATTAAATGGTTTTTGGAAAATAAAAAGGGTATTTTTTGGCACCTATCAATTCACCTGTGGGGGACTAAAAAAATTGTAGTATTCACATTTAAGTGAAGGTGCCTCAATGAAAAAAAGCTGTAGTGCGCCAAGTCAAAAACACGTATCTGAAATTTATTCGATATTAAAAGGGTATTTTTGGCACCTTCAACCTGTGCTGACTTGCTGGATTCTAATTTAATACAAGGTGGATATATCAACAAAGGTGGAATGGGCAAATTGAAAAATGAACCCCTATCTGAAATGTATACTGATAATAAAAGTGAGTTTTGCACCTAACAAAGAGACTGCAGTTACTAGAAAAGATGTGTATCCAATAAGTTCAGGTGCCCAAATCCAGGAAATATTTCAATAAAAACTGTAATTAATAAAGCTATTGCAGTGCAATGTCTACCTAAGTCTTGGTGAACTTTATCCAGTTTTCTTTATAGAGCTTGTCTGTTTCGCCCGCTCTCCCCCCCCCCCCCCCCCCCCCCCCCCCCCCGTGACTTTACAGCGGTAGATGCTCCTTTAAAATTCTCTAGCTAATACAATAAAATCTTCGAATCTCTGATCTAACTAAATTGGAAGGATCACAGCTAATAGTAGAGATTTCTCTGTGAAGAAATATAATAATTTTGCTGAGCTGTTTGGCCACAGGCAGAACGCAGGTCCTATCCCTATGAGACGCTGAGAGACACTGAGGCTGAAACAGGAAGGGCTGTTCTATGTAAAACGAGGTCATGTGATTTTTCCAGCCAATCGCAACCATACACATCCCAGTCATGACGTCGCACACACATCTCACCCTGCTCTATTCTGTAATCTGATTTGCTGGCCGCCAAAATTACAGGAAGCGCCGAAAAAGGCGCGATCTTAATAGATGATGCACAGATTTTAACCTAAATTATAGCATGATCTAAAAATTTCGATCAACATAAAAACCTTGCCGATTTCAACTTTGTCGATAATAATCACTCAACACTACTAATGACACATCAAGTGACACTGTTAAACGTACCCATGAATTGTGTGAGGACTTGGCCGGGCTGGACGGAGGTGCAGAGGTGCCGCCAGGCCAGAAGACTCCAGGAAGCAGTTGCAGGACTGTTGGAGAGGGTCTGGTCAAATCTGATGGACTCAATGTATTACATGCTGAGTTGTCTATTGAAAATGTTATTTTTGTGAAAAATGCTCTGTCTGAACAGGGAGGTGCCAGTAGCAGTCAGATGTCTGCTGCACCTGCGGGGATGTGAAGGAAACTTTCCCCGCACATGATGCAGTATGTCAGTTAGACAGAGCTAATGAGAGGAGTGCCCAGGGAAAGGTGTCCCTGGACAATAATGAAGTTTGTGTAAAGAGTGAACTAGCTTCTTTAGGAATGACGGCTCCAGCAGGAGGGCAATCTAGCTCAGGTATGCCCCTAGAGGTTGGGGATAACAGCGCTAGGAGTACTGCAGAGGATGTGTGTCCTGTGAGAGATAACCAGGAGAAAGGGGTTAACACGGTCATCTCCAGGGGAGTTAAGGTGCTTGCCAGTAGCAACAAGGTATCCAATGCTCTTCCGGTGGGGAAAAGTCATGAGTATGAATGCCCCGTAGTTGTAAGTGAAGTACCGGGGTTCCAGATGGTCAATGGGTCTACCACTGACCGGAGCACACTGTGTGAACGTGAGTGTAACGTGCAAGTGGCAGATGCGCTCCCAGTGGTAGTGGTGGACAACGGCACAAGTAGTGCAGAAATTACGAGTCCCGGAAATGATGGCCATGAAGGAAAATGTGTTATTTCTTGTGAAACCAATGTCATCTCTAGTAGCAACCAAGTGCCTTCTGCTACTAGGGATCTAGAAGAGGTGAATGTGTTGCCAGAGCTACACCCTGCAAGCATGGTGCAGGACAGGGAAAGGCTAGAAAGTGAACGGGGTTGCCCTGCTAGTAGGTGTGAAGTAATTGGGGTCCAGGTGATAAACGTATCCCCAAGCAGCACCATAGACATAGCAGACTCCACGATGGAGAAGGGTGTGAACCGTGTACAAGGGTCTAGTATTGACTCTAAGGTACCAGATGAGCCTTATAGCATGCCAGGTGCAGGAGTGGTTCTAACGGACACCGAGAGTTCTCCTATGGTAACGGGTGTAGGAGATATGGAGGAAGAATCTCCCCTTTGGGAGCTGCTAGACACAGCCGAGAGGAGTAGGTGCTCAAGCACAAGTGAGGTACAGAGGAAAACGAGGGTAGTAACAGATAGTTGTGAGATGACAGATAATGCAGTGAAGATTGAGGTAGGCAGTAAGGGAGACCAGGCTCCCCATGGGAAGGAGCAGGTGGATGTCCCACAGCAAGGAGAAAGTCAGGACACGGCTGTGGAGATGATCAGTACAGACACGGGTTCACAGGATCCTAGGAAAGGGATTCTGTCCTCCCAGCCTGAGGGGCTTAAACCCAGCGTAATGGAGATTAGTTTTGGGACAGAGGCTGCACCTCAGGGCTATGAGATGCAATGCAGCGGGGTCTCTATTGTTACAGAGCAGGGGTACGATAGGCCCACGTCAGAGGAAAGTACACCTTCTGAGGTAGAGAACAGTCAGGCAGCGGAAAGGAAGGCGCTGTTACCAGTGGTGAGTGGTAGAGATACTCCTAGGATAGTCGCTGAGTTGTACGTTAGTGCAAAGACAAGCTCCAGCTCTATTGGGTTGGGAAAAGGAAAGACTGGGACCTGGCGGTTGCCCAATATAGCCTGAGTGAGTGCTGGGAACCTGCGGTGGATCGGGGTATGGACTCCCTGGTCTTAGCATCTGAGGATGTAGGAGAGAGGTTACCCGGGGCAACAGGTAGAAGTTCAGAGAGAACCAGTAGTGATAGATCAGCCAAGGCTCAGGAACAAGAGGATAGCATAATCCTGGTTAGGGAGGCGTTGTCCTTGGCAACTGGGTACAACATAGGTGTTAACTGGGATGAGCAACAAGTCAAAGGTAGGTTGGAAAAGAGGATAAGTAGGAGGTTGGTGGATGACTCCTGTACTCTTTCTGTGGAAAGTAGTGTGCCCCTCAAAGTAAACCAGCTGCTGAGTGTCTTGCAAGGATGGATACCCCAGAATAGGTGCTTTGACCCGGGAGGAAGGTTTGTGCAAGGAGAAAAGGCCTACGGCCTTTATCAAAGGGGAGGGGTATGTGACGGGGCGACCTTAGAAGATCGCATTTCTCCGCCACCAGATGTTCTGCAGCAGCTGAGTTCCAAGCTATGGGTTGCCAAGTTGCTGCCTGTCAGTGAGGAAGGTCAGCAGTCTGGCAAGGGTAACCGGGAGTTAATTACTCAGGTGGTAATTAAGAGAGTTGCTCAGCTGCTTGTCCACCTTAGAGGTCTGTTAAATAGTCTGGTCTTCAGTGTAGCAAGGGGGGAGTGTGGCTCACAGTCAGTGGAGGACATGTGCAGGCCTTTGTCCAGGAGAGTATCCTGAATGCTTTTCCCCCTAGGCTTGAGAGAAGCCAGGCCCAAGGACTATACTATACAGCGTGAGTACATGTTTGTGGGGCTGGGTGTTAGACCCAGACCACTGCTAGAGAGGGACTCTCTGTACGTTTAGTTAGTGGCTGGACGGCCTAGGATTTATTTTGTTTGCTGTATATGTTTTGCTGTGTTGAAGAATAAAACTGGCGGAGACCAGATTTAAAGAGAATCCTGTGTCGATCTGCTGTTCCGTTTATCAAAGCGGCGATCCCAGAGCGAGAGTGTCCCCCAGGCCGGGCCAAGATGGCGGCCGAACTCATGTGAACGCTTACAATATATATATATATATATATATATATATATATATATATATATATATAATATATATATTATATATATATATATATGCATTCCAATACCAGTGGCACACCAACTGCTAAAAGGGCTATACAATACATGGATCTGTTGACCCAATGAGAAGTCTGAATTTGACTCTAGTGAGAGGTAAGAATACAGTACACCACTGCCTTGAGATCCCGTTGTTAGCCGGGGGTTGATCAAGCATTTCTTGATCAAAACATGTGACCTAAGGGCGACATTTAGATGGGTTTTTCGCCTTTTTTCTGGATATCTGCGCCCCCCCGGCCCGAATCCCATGTCGGACGGGGGTTAGTGTTGGGCCTGTTCCCCATTTAAGCTGCCCCCCCGCATAAAGGGGACGGGCAGTGGGCGGGGGGTGTGGGGCGTGGGGGTAGGCTTTCCCGGGGCGGGACCAGCGCGCCTCGTTACCCGAGGCGGTACGATGGCGAGTGGAAAAGCGAGGCGCAGTGCAGCGCTCGGCTCCGACGGGCAGCCCGGGTTATTTTTTTTAAAAATCCCCCGACAGAGGCGTTTTAAGCGGGATCGGAACATGCGAGGAAGCAGATAAAGATCGCGACAGAAATCTCGGCGCTCGTTCCGTGCTGCAGGAGAATGATTCCGAAAAATCGCCTTTATAAAGGCGGAAAACATTGTCAAAAAAAGGTGAACGAAAAAATAAAATAATTAAAAAAAAAATCACTTTCCCAAAAATCTAGAACGGGCAATATCAAAAAATTATGATTTGGGAAATTTTGCCGGGAAATACGTAAATTAAAATTCTGAAAGCTTTTTTAATTGGTGGGCATAAACCACCCAAATCAGAACGGGACGAAAAGACCCTTTCTAGCCTAGGGAGAAGTTTAGACCAATCCGAATCCACGGCGGGACAATTCAAAATACAGAAAAAAAATGTGAAAAGAGGTATTGGCTGAGAGCGGGGGCGGCTAGCTAGCAATCAAAATAGGGCGGAAGAACCCTTCTAGTCTTGGAAAAGTTTAGCCCAAATCGAAATAAAAGGGGGGACAGTTCAAAATACAGAAAAAAGACGGGAAAAAGTGATTGGCTGAGCTAGGGGGGGCTCGGCACCCCGGGCCCAAATCAGAGCGCGAGTATTCTCCCTTAAGTTAGGGAAAAGAGGGGGCCTCTGTAATCCGGCGTAAATAGGAGCGAAAATTCCATTATATCTATGGAGAAAAATTTTGACCAATATATTCAAAGGCGGGACAGTTAAAAATAAGTAAAAATGCAAAAAAGGTGTTTGGGTTAAGCGGGGGTGCTCTCCAGTTGGGCAATCAGAGCGGAACTATTTTTCTCATGGAAATTCTAGCGCGCTCTGTGATTGGCTAAGAAAAAAGAGGCCCGTTATTTGGACCAATGGGAGAGCGAGCGAGCTCCTATGGGTTTTCAATGCAATCTGAAATGAAACTGTCATGGCCCCAAATCAATTATAACCACAGAAGTTGCCCCATGTTATATAAAAGAAAATAATATGGGGGTAACGAAAAAAAATTTTAAAATCAATAAAATCATTTTATTTCTTTTTTTTCGTTAGCCAAGGATCAATAGTATGGGTGCAAAAAAAATAAAGAAAAAAACATGATTTTTGTTTAATTTTTTTTTTTCTTTCCCCCATATTATCAGAAAAATATATAATGGCGCCCTTTTAATTTACCCAAATCACAGAGCCGCCAGAATTTTTTTTTCCCCAAAAAAACTCTCTGAGAAATAGCTCGCGCTCTGATTGGCAAAGCTGGACAGCCCCCCGCTTAAACCCAATCAGCTTTTCTGCATTTTTACTGTATTTTGAACTGTCGCTTTTAATATGTTGGGTAAATTTTTTCTCCTAGGATTTAAGGGGAAAAATTGTCGCCATTCTGATTGGTAAATTTCCCTCCCCCATAGGTTATAATGGGACTTGTCGCCCCTATTCTGTTGGCGGTTTATCCGACCAATGAGAATAGCTTAAAAAATTTTGAATTACTGTTTTTCCCGGCAATTCTCTCTATTGAATTCCCTATGTAGCGCGGTCTGGGCAGAAAAAAACGCGTTGTTCGGGTTTTTTTAACTGCTTTTTTGTAAAGAGGGTTCGGCCTTTATCTAAATGTTTTAAATTAATAAAAATAATTTTTTTATTAAAACTTCATCCCCCCGGCGCTGAGCGCCGAGTTTCGAGCGCCCGTCTTCCCTGACTATAAAGGGGGAATAGCTCACGCTCTGTTGGTGGGTTAGCCCAAACCCCCCCTAGCTCTGCAAATCAGCTCTTTTCGCTTTTTACTTTTTTGAATTGTCCCCCCCCGTGGATTCTGTTGGTCTAAACTTCTCCATGACTAGAATGGGGCTTTGTGCCCCGATTTGATTGGTCAAAATTCTCCATAGGTTTTTTTTGGGTCTCTGTCGTCCTATTTATTGGGTGAGCTAGCCGAGCCCCCCCCTAGCTCAGCCAAAAGCTCTTTTCAGCATTTTTACTGTATTTTGAAAATGTCCCCCGTGGATTCTGATTGGGCTAAAATTTCCATAGACTGAATGGGGGGCCCGTCGCTCTATTTGATTGGTGAGTACCGAGCCCCGTAGCTCAGCCAATAGCTCTTTTCAGCATTTTTACTGTATTTTGAAAAATCCCCCCCGTGGATTCGATTGGTCAATCCTTTCCCCCTAGGTTTTAATGGTTTACTGTCGCTCCCCATTCTGATTGCCCTTTTTTCACCCAATCAAATAGCTTTGTTTTGAATTACTGTATTTTCCCGGGAATTTCCCCAAAACCTAATTCTTGAATTAGGATATTGTTAAGTGATTTTGGTTTTTTGTTTTTTTATTTTTGAGGGTTTAGTCTTTTCTGAGAATGTTTTCCGCCTTTATAAAGGCGATTTTTGATTATACCCGCACGGCCATCTGAATGATTTTCGCGTTCCAGCCTGTCTCCATCGGGAATGTTTTTCGGCGCCGTCCCAACGGCGCCATGCCCCGCATGTGCCCATGTTTCCCCACTGGCCCCACCACATGGGGAGGCGCAGGGGAATTTTGCCCCTATACGAGCGGACCGGGGAAACAAGGGCAGCGCCGCATGCGCCTAGTCCCCCCACTGTGCCCCCCCAGGCGGGCCAGGGGAAATTTTCCCCCATGTACGAGTGTACCTCCTCGGGCGGCGAATCTTAGGCGCGCGCAGCACTGCCCTCAGCCCCCCCACTTCGCCCACACACTGCCAGGCCGCGGGATTTTCCCCGATGTTGACCGCCTATCTCCGGCGCCGAATATAGGCGCGCCCCCCCTACTGCGCCCCGGACCGCACTGCGACTAACCCCACTGCCCGGGGCGGCGGACTTTTCCCCCATGTATGAGCGCCCCCCTCGGACGGCGAACCATAGGGCAGGCCCCCACTGCGCCCAATCCCGCACTCGCCTAACACATGGCGGGCGCGGCGGACTTTTAATGATATGTATGAGGGGGCCCCGGCCCCGACATAAATCAGGCGCAGTTCCCCGGGAAACTGGCGGAAAGGTGCGCCCCGACCCGGCGAGATTCATACATGTCCCCCTAAGAATCTCAAAGTTTTTTTCAATAGGCGCATTTCGCGACAGGGGTGCACAGTGCACCATATTTAGGCGCATTACAAAGTGTCGTTTCCGGCGTATAATGCGCCAAGTTTTGGTGTACGACAGTTCATTTACAAGAATATGGCGTCAAAAGTGGGTTTGCCGCAAAATAGAACAAAAAAGTGGCGTTGGCGTGTTGGGACATGTCACTCTTGGTGTTTTCATGAGACATAAGTATAGATCACTATAGCAGAGCTAAATGTGTCAATGTTCATATTTTAGAGTTGTCAGTATAGCAGAGCTAAATGTGTCAATGCATTAAAGTTAAGGTTGTCATATAGAGGTTAGATTTGTCAATGATAGATAAGGGTTTCATATAGCAAGGCTGAGTGCGCATTGCAATATGGGGTAGCCATCGGATAGCTAAATTTTCCTGTGGGGCATGCACTAGACTTTGTACTGTTATTATAGCAGAGCCAAGTGTGTCAATGCAATAGAGTCAGGGTTATCAGAATAGCAGAGAGAAGTATGTCAATGTTCATGATTTAGGGTTGTCAATGTAGCAGAGCTAAGTTTGTTGATGCACTTGAGTTGATGTCCGCAGAGCTAAGTCACTAGGTTTGGGGTTGTCACTATAATAGTGTTAAGTGTGTCAGTGCACTAGATTTGATGTTGTCAGTATAGTAGTATAATATAGTATAGTAGACCTAGGTATAGATCAGTATAGCAGAACTTAGTTTGTCAATGCGCTACAATAGAGTTGTCAGTAGAGCAAAGATAAGTGTATTAATTCATTAAAGTTCGGGTTGTCAGTGCACTACAATTGGGGTTGGCAGCATAGCAGAGTTAGGTATGTCTTTGCATTAGAGTTGGGTTTGTCAGTATAGCAGAGCTGACCATGTAATACTGTAGAGCTGCGTCATCAGTACTGAAGAGATAAACTAGTCAATACAGTGGAGCTGAGTTTGTCAAAGTAGCAGAGTCAAGTATTAGAAGTAAGCATAGAGCGTGGTTTATCAATGTGGCATCATCTCATTCCATAGAATAAAGAGAGTATGTAATTTAGACCAAACAGTGAACTCCAAAATCCACACAAAAATGACGCAATCGTGTTTTTTCCACGTTTCACCCGACAAAGAGTTTCTATTGCATTTGCCTTTTCATTATATCTCATAGTAAATGGTAGAATTAAAAAAAACATCTTGTCCCGCAAAAAACGAGCCCCAATGTAGACAGGAAAATAAAACCGCTACAACAGCTCTTGGAAGGTGAGGAGGAAAATACAAAAAACAGCTGCATCCTTAAGGGGTAGAAGAAATTTTCTCACAGCAACGATTCGCTTTCAACAAGTAGAAAACGGTAAATGAACACTTTTTCTAAAACTTTGGTCTATAGATTTTACTTTAGTCATGAGATAAGAGACATTTTACGAGCTCTGAATACACACAGGTTTCTATGGTTACCTGGTTCACCGATCATAACTCTGTTATCTGATTAGAGGAGAGAACAGAGAGCAGGGAGTGATGTCACCCCATGGACAGACTGAGCTCTGAAGCAAACTAATTATCTCTAACAAGATAAGCCATTGTTTAAAGTCCTCACAGCACATGTACCTTGTGTTTACTGAAGAGCTAACATCTCCTGTATTTTTCAGTGTAATGGCTTAGCTACTTACAGAGAAGCTAAATATGCTAATCACTGCTATAGAGCCACCCACAGCCTGAGGAGACAGAGTGAGGGTAAAATAGCTTGTGTCTCAGTGAAACAGTATGGTGAGAAAATCCCTTTAAGCACCAGAATCATGTGAAGCCTGCAGCGAATTGAGGGGATCGCCAGGGACCGTGGGTAAAAAAGGAAGGCTTTGCAGGCATATAAGGGGCCACCACAGAGTTGCTGTAGTAGTTGTTAAAAGCTGGAGTGTTGCAGCATAGGGGTCATCTGCCCATTAGCCGGTGGTGGAGCAGAGGCAGGCAGAGGCCACTAACACTGGGCCTGAAAGGGGAACTACTCACAGAAAGACGCAAAATCATCAAGAAGTGAATCAGAGATACAGAGGGAGAGAGAAACAGCAACAAGGGAAACTGTCAGTGAGGAGGAAGGTATAGAAGCTGCTGTGTAGCCAGTCGCCAGGTCCCCAGATCCTAAGGAAATGGGGAGCCTATAGGCCTCATTTACAGGAGCAGAAGAAGTGCAGGCCGCCAATCCCTGCTTTGCTGTATTGCATTTGTTGAAGCAACTATAAAGTAAGGCTGGACTATGGGATGGAGGACATAGAGTGAGGCCGCCATGATGGTGGTAGGGGAGGAGCTGATCAGGGGATGGTAAGCAAGAGAGTTGGTTAAATAGGAGTGGCGGGAGGCCAGCAGCACTTATCAGCGTGTTGCCAGATATAGTGAGCCCCCGCTCCACTGCCCCCTTTCAGTGTCTTGATTGTCTGGTGGTTCTTTGGGGGCGGGCATTTTTGTCACAGCAGTGCTGGTGGGGAGGGGTTCTCAAAGTCAGTGAACATTAAGGGCATGTCCCCGCTGCACGGGTTTTCGGCCGGTTTTTCAGGCGGTTTGCGGTTTTGCAGACCGCCTGAAAACCGGACTGAAAAAATTGCACAATTGTGCTCTATGGAAAACCCATGCAGCAGTCCCCAGTGCACGGGCCACTCAGGTAACGTTGAGCACGTACATTCTTCCGTCCGGTTGCCGGACGGAATATGAACACCTCAATGGGAGTGGGAGGGCTGTTCTCCGCTCATCGCCCCCGTCCCCCACCCCCTGTGCATCGCCCCGGGAACGGCCGCAAAACCGGACAAATAACGGCCAGATAAACCGACCGGTATTTGTCCCTTGCAGTGCGAACGCACCCTAAGGCTGGTATGTGGAGGAGGGGCACTTAGTAGGGGCTGACCTCCTGGTTTCTGAGACTTAGGATCTTAAAGGGGTTGTCTCACTACATTGATTCATCTCACCTCATTCCTGTTTTCTTGGTTTCATTTTGCACTCAAGGGTGTGTTTACTGGCTTCTACGAGGCTTCAGGAGCAGCCAGGTCTGTAGCTATAGCAACCAGTGCTGGCAGCCTAACAGGAGCGATCGAACAGGTCTGCAGTATAGTGACCAGTGCTGGCAGCCTATCAGGAGAAGATCGAACAGGTCAGTAGCTATAGCGACAGTGCTGGCAGCTATCCGGAGAGATCGAACCAGGTCTGTAGCTATACGCGACCCAGTGGGCAGCCTATCAGGAGAGATCACACAGGTCTGTAGCTATAACGACCAGCGCTGGCAGCCTATCAGGAGAGATCAAACAGGTCTGTAGCTATAGTGACCAGCGCTGGCAGCCTATCAGGAGAGATAGAACAGGTCTGTAGCTATAGTGACCAGTGCTGGCAGCCTATCAGGAGAGATAGAACAGGTCTGTAGCTATAGTGACCAGTGCTGGCAGCCTATCAGGAGAGATAGAACAGGTCTGTAGCTATAGTAACCAGTGCTGGCAGCCTATCAGGAGAGATCACACAGGTCTGTAGCTATAGTGACCAGTGCTGGCAGCCTATCAGGAGAGATCACACAGGTCTGTAGCTATAGCGACCAGTGCTGGCAGCCTATCAGGAGAGATCACACAGGTCTGTAGCTATAGCGACCTGAGGAGCTGATGCAGCCCATACAAGAGAGGATATCTAGGAATAGGTAGGACACTGGAAATGGACACATATTGCAAAGTGACTTGTTTTTGCAAGATCTGTAAAATAAAAAGCAGCGATCCCTGTAGTGAGACAACCCCTTTAAATCCAAAGGCATCACATCAAGGGGGAAGTCCCAAAATGGATTCAGACCGCGATCAAAGTTCACCCTGCCCAACAAACTGTTTCAGAGAAAAATAATAAAAAAGTAACAAAAAATAATGAAAATCTAAATAAAATATAATAACATAGAAACAACAAAAAACAAGTAATAATAACAACAATGTAGAGATTGTAACACAAAATGCCAAATAATGGTGACAATACTGAACAGAGGAAATATTCACAATTGTTGTGGTTAAAATGTAATAATAATAATAATAATAATAATAAAAAAAAATATTTAAATTACTTAATTTATTTGTATTATTATTATGGTTATTATTTTTAGTATTTATGACTTATTATAAAAATATTTATAGAAATATTTCAATTATTAATTCTAATTAATTTTTTACATATATTATTTCATATATTATTTTCCTTCTTAGTTATGAGTACCTGCTGCTGAGAGTAGTGGTCACTCAATATCGAACTGAAGAAATGTTGGAAACTCATGTGAAACAGAAAAGACAGAAATTTCCCAACAAGACGACAAGGAAACAGAAATATGAATGTGCCGAGCAAATCCAGATCTAGTCACCCGCCCCACAGACTTATCAACCAATGAATCACAAGAACAACGAAGAATCAAGTCATCAGAATCTCAGGAACCAAACGGACTCGGCAGCGCTCCAACAGAATGAGGTCAAAATTTCTAGGCAAACAAGAAAAAATGTTTTTGCTCCCCACTGTAACAAATAAGAATAAAAATAATAAATAAAAATGATAAAAACTAATATTTATCACTAATAATAATCATCGTCACTTCTGCTCCTGATCTTCCTCCCTTCTCGCTGTTTGGGTCTTTGTCGTGTTTTGGTCATTTTTGGAGTATTTTTCTTCGACATTTTAGTGACACTTTTTCTGTCATTTTACAGAAGCAGCGTCAGGTGTGAATCCTGCCCCATGGTCACCACTGGGCTCTGACCCTTAAAGGGGATGTATCGCTTCATCAGTTAGCCTGTTTCAGTGCTCCCACAGCTTCTCAGTTACAGAAATCCAGGGGCGTTTCTTCCCCTCCCAGCTGGGTGTTTCTTAACCAAAGGGATGACATCATCCCCCCTTCACTGTTCATGCTCGCTCCCGATTCTCCTCCCCACCCCCCCTGACCCGGGGGCTTCCCATGCAAATTTCGTTTAAAAAACCCG